>SPJY01000982.1:478430-648039 GCA_005191435.1 Raddia distichophylla | reverse complement strand
CGCGTGGGGCCCGCCTTGATGCGCCGTGGGGCTCGCCCACACGCTGGGGTCTGATCGCCCACCTGACGTGTGGGGCCCTCGCCCGGCGCCCTGAGGGGCTCGCCCGCGCGCTGGGGCCTTGCTCGCCCGCCTGGCGCGTGGGGCCCGCTTTGTCTTCTCAGGACTCTTTGTACCCTGGTATTTATTACACCGACAAGACTAATGGTTAAAGACATGCCAAAAAGTCAAATGCATCAAACAAAAAAAAAATGGAGGGAGTAGTACACAAGGGGCAATGGACAAATGACACAATGCATGTTTGTGTCGTCCGTAGATACGCACATGCGCACACAAGTAGGAACATGAATGGGTGACCCCAAACAGGCGGGCACAAAACAAAAAATGCGCACACACACTTTCACCATGCAGAAATGGACGTAGGAAAACATACTAAATCGCCGTACGATGGAGCTGATGGCCGGCATGCTCGATCAGCATCGACTATCGTTCGGATCAGCGATGGCCTCCTCCAGTATTGCGGGTGGAGCTATCTGCGTTGGCTGCAGTACCACCGGGGAGCTCAACTGTGTTGCCTGCAGAATTGCCTGTGAAGACACCTGCATCGCCTGCTGAAGAACTAAGCTTGAGCCCAAGTGCCTCGGTGCCTGCCGGAAGAACGCTGGCCAACAAGCAGCCGACGAGGATCACGGCCAGGAGGCGGGGGAGCTCCATGATCTTTCAAATCACACAGCCGAACTGCACAAATTCCGTTAAACCAAATGGATTTAGGACTGAATTGGACTTGTGTTGTGGCTAATTACCTGATGAGACGTCCCAACAAGCAGCTGGGCTATCTATATCTAAGTGTTCATGCCAGAAGGAACTAATTAACAATGCATGTGCATGCTAACCCCTTCATTTCCAACTAGCTTTTCCCTACCGGCCGGCCGTGTGACCCATGAAAATTGTTATCTTATGCATGCCAGAATATCAATGTTATTATTAATTACTCCCTCCGTTCCAAATTGTAGTTCACTTTTGACTTTTAAAAACGCCTTTTGACCATTTGTCTTATTCAAAAAATTAATGCAAACATACAAAAATATAAGTCATGCTTAAAGTATGTTTAATGATAAAACAAATCAAAACAAAATAAATAATATTTACGTATATTTTTTAATAAGACGAATGGTCAAATATAATATCCAAAAGTCAACAGTGAACAATAATTTGGAATTGAGGTAGTATGTAGCTGCCAGCTATACATTATTTTCAATGCTGTTTCATAAGACGAAATACACTGATACGATCTTTCACTACCAGGGAAAAGAGCTGTACAAGCGGTTTCCGCGACTGATGCCTCGCGGAGCATCACAAGCGGTTCCTATAACCGCTTGTAATGGTGTCTAAAAAGGCAAATAATATTGGGGGAGGTGGGATTTGAACCCAGGACCTCTTAACTCACACCTCACTCAGCTAGCCAACCCACCCACGCGTGATATCTAATGAGATAGGGGGAGCTTTCCTTTTATCTATTCGAAAAAGGATCCTCTAGAAGCGGTTGGAGCTATTAAACCGCTTATAAAGGCCAGCATCCTAAGAGGTTTGTGTGCCCAACCGCTTCTAGAGCTCTAGCAGCGGTTGGGGACATGAACCGCTTAGGATTCTTGGTCTTTAATTAGAAGGGGTTCGTGTCCCCAACCGCTTATAGAGGTCCACTCCTGACTTAGGGCTGGTTCGGGGCTATTAAACCGCTTGTAAAAGTTTGCTCTTTTTTTTTCAACCGCTTAGGAAAGTCAGTTCCCTAGTAATGTTTAAAGGCACGGAGATACAATTTTTACACGATATCTAGGATAGTTTTCTAACTAATCTCCGTGTCACGTGGCCTTATCATAAACAGCGTCGATCGAAAATGGCGAGGCGAATTAATTCAGGAACAATCAACTCTGCAGGCATGAGGATTAATAAGTCGACGAAATGAACTGATACGATCATGAGCACAGAGATATATGCTTACACAGCTAGCCAGCTTATCCTAGAAAATCTTATCACTACTACGGAACGGGCGTTCAGTCCTGGTTCGGAACAGGCTTCAGTCCCGGTTCTTGAACCGGGACAGCCCTTGGAGACTGATGCCTGCTGGGCATCAGTCCAGATTACAGGAACCGGGACTAAATCTCTCCTCGATAGGCCGGCCCGAATACACGTGGAGCGGCAGTTGGGCTATTAGTCCCGGTTTTACCTACCAACCGGGACTGAGATGTGCGCACGTGGCGATGCTGAGGCATGGCCGCTGGGGACACTATTGGTCCCGGTTGGTTGCTCCAACGGGGACTGAGGTGTATACAGTATATTTTTTTGAATGTTACGCTTATTTAGTCACAATTAACTAAACCACATTTAACACAATTAGCAAATGCACAGCTGATTGATAACTAAAATCGAAATAGCATTAAATATTACAAATATGTATTACATCAGACCGGCTCTGGGCATGGTCAAACAATTACAATCTTCAGAGTTTACAGGGAAATCATCCAGCCATACTGCTGGTCATTTACACTTTCTCCCAATTTGGCAAGATCAGCTAGCGTATTACATTCACGGTGGCACCCATTTTTTACTTTTATTCAGATTTTCGCTAACACCTTCATTCGACAGCATCATTAAACAATCTTGGGCTATTGACACTAAGTCCCACTGTGTCACACCAAGCCACTTTGAGACGTTGTCGACCTCAGTGTTGTCACTTTCTGAGATTATTGTCTTGTAACATGCCTTTGCATCAGCGTTGACCCTAGCAGCCTCCTCCTACAACCCAAATTAAACACTATTATTTAACAAAAAAAGTAGAAATGGCAACATGCTAGTATTTAAAATTTGCGGCGCCACATGAATAACACCACCAAGCCCACAACAGAACAGATATATAAATTTGATCTTTACCTTCTATCTTCTAGATTTCCTCAAAAACATAAGCAGGGGAAGGGCAGTTCTCAAAAGATGATCTATAACCTTCCAGGCCCAAAGACTCCAGGACTCCACGCTATGAAATCTTCAATCTGCTCCTTTGTTAAACAACAAATATGTATTAGGTAGCTAGCTATACATAAGTATCATACAATGTACAAAGTGTACATACACTTTTTATCGGGATCTTTTACGTGCATCGCTCCTCGACGGTTGGCTAGTATTTTTGGAAGGCTTCGGAATCTTATTAACTATAGGGTGGTGATGCTCGCCCATCGGATTTATGACCTCATTTAAAAGAAAGCCGGCGATTTGCTCTTGAATTGCTTTGACACGCACGGCGATAGTTTCGAACCTTTTTCCAAACCTTTTTTCGCCAACTTTAGGGGAATCTATCATTAAATAGGTAATTAACTTATTAATATTTCAAACTACATAAAATGTCTGAAGTAGCTAGCTAGGCGTAATTAAGGTAGTAATTATATATTACTCACTTCAAAACCTGCATTTTTTTTGTGTACTCAGCAGTGCCCAATGAAGTTGTGCATCATCTCGCACACATAGTATCCGCATAAATTGTTTCCATGTGGTCGATGCAAGACCTGTGGTGGAAGAGTTGAAATCAAGAAATAGATGCATGAAAATTACGTTAACTAACAAAATATTCGTAATATGATATACATACATATTTAGCGAGGTACAACTTGAAACGTGTCTTGAATGTTCCCACGGTTTTCTTGCGGAACGTTGCGAAGGCACTGCACATTTGATTATCGTCCGAGATATTCTCGTCCACCTGTTCTTCTTCAGCCCGTATAATCTCTACTTCACCGTGCTTGATCCAATAGGCATAATTTTTCATAAAACCTCTTGAGATCAAATGAAAATGAATTTGCTCACAGTTTACCCACTTCTTTTATTCTTGCAATCAATACATGGGCAACATATATAGTCTAAGATAATATTGGTTTCGACATGATGAATAAAAGTTTTTAAACCCTTCATGAACTGCGAGGAACATCGGTCCATGTACATCCATCGCCGATCCATCTACATTATACATATTCATAGCATTGAGTGCGGCAGTAGCTTGTGTATCAAATACACATATTGATACCATACAAACAAACATGATTTGATAGTACACATACAAAAATGATCCAATACTTCGCATACAAGCACCAAATTGTAGTACACATTAAAATACATTAATGAACACACAAAGTCTGCAACACGTACAATTATACATAAATTGTTCGGACAACAATAATTCTTAAGTGCATAAAACTTAAATTAATAAGTACAACACAGAGTGCGATCTCGATGTCTCAATCACAGTCTACAGGAAAGTGACTTCCCCTTCGCCTCGTTGCCCTCGTCCTCGCCCTCGCCCTCGCCCTGGCCCTGGCCCTGGCCCTTGCCCTTGCCCTTACCCTTGCCGTCGCCCTCCTCAATACCACCATTCCCGCCGCCGCCACCGTCGCCGCGACGTGCCACATCATTGCTTGCCACATATTTTTTATCTTTTGCACTACTTCTGTGTTGATTCGTCCCCCACGAAAAACAATGGTGGAGGGGTATAGACACTTTAAAAAACAGTACATTTTGGATCTAGTAGGAGGGAACGTGGTTTCGATGTTAGTGGCGCTGTCACCGGTCCAACATGACAACCTAAATCTTCCGGACGAAAATTTAAAGCTAAAAACATAAACAAAGGTCGGTATTCGCAGTTGCGCCGGTAGCGGTGGCGGCGGTCCCTGCGGCGGTGGTGGCGGTGGGACTAGAACGAGGATGCAATGCCGGTGGATAAATATACCTCAGCGGCGTGGGTGGGGAGGAGCTGACGAATCGGCGGACGCGCGGCGACGACGAGAGCGGCTACCGTCTCCTCCCTCAGCTCCTTCCCTCTCAGTGCGACGAAGAGGCGAGGGTCCGGTCTCCCCTCTCCTCAGAGGCGCTGCCGGGGCGCTGGTGACGACGCGGCCGGCGCGGCGACACGAGCGTGGCTCCGATCCCCTTTCACCGCTCCCTCAGCGCGGCGAAGAGAGACTTGGCTCCGGTCCCCACTCCTCAGCAGCTCCTTGCTCAGCGCGGCGACGAATGTGGCTCCGGTCTCCGCTCCTTCCTTAGCGCGCGCGTGCGAGCTCCCTCAGCTCTCAGTGCGGCGATGAGAAGACGACGGTGGACGCAGTGACTTTTTGTGACCGGAGAAATGCACCAATTATCGGAGCCTAGTATTAGTCCCGGTTGGTAACACCAATCGGGCCTTTTGTGACCGGAGAAATGCGCGTCAATTATCGGAGCTCAGTATTAGTCCCGGTTGGTAACACCAACCGGGACTAATACTCCCGTGCTGCCATATGTCGCGCGAGGCGACCTATCGGTCCTGGTTGGTGGCACCAACCGGGCCTGAAAAGTGGCCTTCGGCCTCGCTGCCATTGAACCAGGACTGAAGTTAATCTCAGTCCCGATTTGATGTTAACCTAGACTTATGTGCCGGGATGGAAGGCCCGTTCCCTAGTAGTGTATCAGTGGAGTCCACTAATTAACAGAAATTAACAAAAGCCTGAAAATAACGAGCGTGCAACTAGCTGCTACCTAGCAACTGACAAAGTACAGTATAATACAAGATAACCATCAGCT
This sequence comes from Raddia distichophylla, assembly GCA_005191435.1. Classification (NCBI taxonomy): domain Eukaryota; kingdom Viridiplantae; phylum Streptophyta; class Magnoliopsida; order Poales; family Poaceae; genus Raddia; species Raddia distichophylla. The sequence goes on along the minus strand of SPJY01000982.1, from coordinate 642,447 downwards.
AGTTTTGTAACTAATCTCCCTTACGTGCCTCATACAAGGCCTGATGAATGGCATAAAAAATGGAGCAGCGAAATAATTCTGAACAAATAATTGCTTCTTTCCGCTTTCCCTCCGGTGATACCGAGAATAATCACAGTGCATCGAATAGTGCAATACACATTACATATATACCCGATCACATACCATATCAACCATATGATACATGAAACAATATCGGTGGAATATAACGTGATGGACGACTAACATTGAGCAATAATTAAGGAGAGATAATTTAGACACCAAAATTCGTCTAATACTACTCCGCAGTCGGAACATAGCAGAAAGAATGTTCTAACTGGTTCTAACAACGGTGAAGAGAGACGATGGAATACCATTGGTGAAGATATCCGCATATATACTAGCTATAAAGTGGTGGTATGTGGAGCACATGCGCAGCGTTAGCCGTAACTTGTTTGGCTATGAAGTGGACATCAATCTTGACATGCTTTATACGTTGATGCTAAATAGGATTGACTGAGAGATAGATAGATATCGAACTGATCACATTGTCACAGTAGACGATGATGGCTTGCCGAAGAGGACAATAATGGACCTCTAGAAGCAACTGACAAAGCCAAGTAGTCTTAGCAATAGCATTGGCAACAACACGATACTAGGCCTCTACGTTGGAGCGAGACAAAACTGGCTAGCTCCCACTTGGATAACCATCAGACGAGATTATCACCAAGAAAGACACCATAGGCTGAAATAGATTGGTGTGCAATAATGGACACATATTGAAGTTACAAACCATGCTCCAAAGTGCCCTAGAGATAACGAAAAAATACACTTCATGAGTGCTAAGCGGGGCTCCCAAGAATCATGTATATGCAAGTAGACCTGCTCAATAGCATATGCAATATATGGCTTTATGAAGGGTGAGATACCGTGAAGCTCCGACAAGGACTCTATAATTAGGTATGTTAAATGTTAAACATTGAATTTAGTTGTAAGAAAGTCTTACTTGACTCACTGAAATATAGTGATGTAGAAGCTTTACACTCACATGTGCAAAACCGTCGAGGTGGACCCATGTAATACGCTTACTGGCGCAAATCCCCCCGCAGGCAGTTTTGTTTGCAGTTTTGCCACGCGGACAGCCCACGTGGACAACATGCTGGCTAGACCTCCACACGGGCTAGCGCATCGTATGGGACGGCCGGCGCATGAGCCCTCGCAAGCCACGTCAAAGGGCACACCCGTTGTGGGGCTGTCTCACTCCCCGCTGTCTCCCTCCTCATGCCTGCTCGCTCCTTATCGCCACGGCTGCCTCGCTTCCGCCTTGGGTTCAAATCGAAGGGGATGGACGTTACGAACGTCGACGAGATCGAGGTTAGTTTGGTCGGTTTTTTCTTGTTGTGTGGCTCGTTTTGAGGGATTTGTTTGCTAGGGTTAAGTGAGATTTTGGAGGATAAGTTGGGTGGGAGATTTCTCGTTGGGAGTTGTACGTGATGCGTAGATCTGAACCATCTTGATTGGGGGTGTTTGAATCTAGGTAGGAGAAGATGGCATATGATCCGAAGATGGCGAATCTTGTGCTAGCGGCTGCTGTGAAAGCGATTGAAACAAGAGCCGATGACCTGCAAAAGGTTTGCGAGGACAACATTAGCTCTCTTTTAGATGAAAGTAGCTGTGACCTCAATAGTTCCCTACTGGAAGTCGATGCAATAGCAACGAAACTGGAGCAGTTGCCAATCGAGTGTTCTCAGTATGTAACACCTGAGCCAGCTAGTGGTGAGAAGTATTCGGATGAAGAGCTCAATGGGTCTTTACCTAACATGTGCTACCCCATTGACTAGACATGGATGATCAGTGGCTAGACATGGAGGTATGGGCGCGGATGCGGCGGCGTGGCGGGCAATGTCGGCGAAGATCGAGCATAGAGAGGAGGCATCGGGAGAGGGGAGAGAGCGCGCGCGCAAGCATATGCAGGTGGCTTATCTAGGTTGAGGAAAATGGGCTGGCTCAGGGCCCAACATAGGTGATAAGTGAATTTTTATTTTTGATTTACTATAATTGAATATTGTATGCAAATATTTCAATATAGATGATGAAATATAAACCAATTGAAAATTTAGTATTATAATATATGGCTTTGCAAAATATAAAGATTAAACCATTTGGAATTATATGCTATATTGTTTAATGTTAAATCGAATAAAAATATATTTTGAGAATGAGGATGTTCCATGCATCTCATCAATGCATGCCACGCTGTTTGGGACGTCCTGTCATTAGCCACAAGTGCATCCACAACTTAATTATTTATTTGACAGATCACAAGCACGAGATGACGCGCGGTGCAATTAATAAAGAAGAGTAATAGTACACAAGGGGCAATGAACGAATGACACAATGCATGCATGCATGTGTCGTCCGTAGAAGCAAGAATGGGCGGTGACCCCGAACAGGCGGGCACAAAACAAACATGCACACACACACTTCAACATGCAGAAATGGACGTAGGCAAACATACGAAATCGTCGTACGATGGAGCTGATGGCATGCTCAGCATCGACTATCGTTCGGATATTCAGCGAGGGCCTCCTTCAGTATTGCCGACGTCGGGGATATCTGCGTCGGCTATAGCATCGCCGGCGAGCATAACTGTGTCGGCTGCAGCATTGACTGTGAAGACAAATGCCTCGCCAGCAGTAGTAGTGCTGTCAGATGCGTCATTGCTGATTAGATCATTTGCGTCGGTTGCAGTACTACCAGCAAAGTGAACTGCCTCGCCCGCGGTACTGCGGCCGGCTGACTTAACTGCGCCATCAACTACAGGACGTGCGGCCTCGGTGCCTGCCAGAAGAACGCTGGCCAGCAAGCAGCCAACGAGGATGACGGCCAGGAGGCGGCGAGCGGCATCACGCTCCATGATCTTTCAAGTCACAGCTGAGCTGCTCAAATTCCGTTAGTCCAAATGGATTTCGGACTGAATTGGACTTGTGCTGCGGCTAACCTGATGAGACCCAACAAGCCTGGGCTAGGTATATATAGTGCTCATGCCCGAAGGAACTAATAATTAGCATGCATATGAATGTTAACCCCTTCAATTCCATCTACCTTATCCCTATCGGCCGTGTGACCCATGAAAATTGTTATCTTATGGCAGCAGATCAATGTCATTTTTAATTATGTAGCTAGCTCCCGACTATACATTATTTGCAATGTTAGTTAGTACGTCAACAATTGGTTACCTAGCTAGCTGGCTTATCCAGGAAGATCTTATTAGTGCAGTTCCACTAACTAGCAGTATAGATATTAACGAATGCCTAAAAACAATGAGCGTGCAAGTGCAACTAGCTGCTATCGGCCTACTGCAAATAACAGTTAGTTTTGTAACTAATCTCCGTGTCACGTGGCCTGACAAACGGCATCGATCGAAAGTGGAGAAGCGAATTAATTCATAAACAATCAACAATACAGGTTTGATAATACGAAATGCACTGATACAATCATGAGCACGGAGAGAGAAATATATGCTTACACGATATATAGGAAATTAATCATCAACAATTGGTTACACAGCTAGCCAGCATATCCCGGAAAATTTTATTAGTGGAGTTCCACTAATTAACAGAAACCAATGAATGCCTGAAAATAATGAGCGTGCAACTAGCTGCCGGTATAATACAAGATAACCATCAGCTAGTTTTGTAACTAATATTCGATAAGTGCATCAGATGGCCTGATGAACGGCATCGAAAATGGAGCAGCAAAATAATTCAGAGCAAATCTACTGGCATGTTTGCTTTTTCTGTTTTCCCTCGATCGACCGGTGAGTGATGGCGAGAATAATCACAATGCGTCGAATAATGGAATACACAAACACTATCGGTGACATATGACGTTATGGATAACTACCATTGAGTGATAACTAAGGAGAGATAATTTAGACTCTAAAAATTGTCTAACACTCCTCCTCAGTCGGAACGATCAAAGAACGAATGTTGAGACCGGTTCTAAAGTCGGAGAAGAGCGACGATGATGTAAGACCATTAATGAAGATATCCACGCACTATAAACTATAAAGTGGTGGGTATATGGGCAGCGCATGCACAACATCAGCCGTGACTCGTTCAGTTACGAAGTGGAGATTAATCTCCACATGCTTCATACGCTGAAGCTAAATGGGTTCATCAAGATATAGCAAATTTGGGCCATCGGAAACTTTCAATACATTTCAAAATATACAAACTCACACTGCCACCGAAATGGCCATCAGTTCCAATTTAAAATAGCCTTTAGTACCGGTTATTGCACCGGTGTAAACAATCTGGGTCTGATGCTCAAAGGCATCATCCCGATTCTCTGATAGAGTTTCAGTCCCGGTTAGAGGATCCACGTGGCGAACGTTATGGTGCGCTGATGTGCCTTATAGTACAAGTTGGTGGCTCAAACCGGTGCTGGCTGTCAGTACCGGTTGGAATCACAAATAGGTATTAACTGCCCTTTTCAGCAGCCCCGTATATAATGATAACCGGCCTTAAACCCATTTTTGCATAAATGCATTCCCATGTCATACCGTGTTCTCTTTCTACAGTTTCCACACTCCGTACAAGGGCAATGAACGTACGCCGTGTCAGGGTTTAGGGTCGCCTTGAAAGCATTATCTACAAATGCATTGGCGTTCTCATACCATTCATCTGAATGTTGTCCGTTCGATCTCCATCCATCGTACATCCACCTCCTCTCTTCATCCATCGGTCTTGACACGGGAAGCAATGGGCTGGCTCAGGGCCCAACATAGGTGATAAGTGAATTTTTATTTTTGATTTACTATAATTGAATATTGTATGCAAATATTTCAATATAGATGATGAAATATAAACCAATTGAAAATTTAGTATTATAATATATGGCTTTGCAAAATATAAAGATTAAACCATTTGGAATTATATGCTATATTGTTTAATGTTAAATCGAATAAAAATATATTTTGAGAATGAGGATGTTCCATGCATCTCATCAATGCATGCCACGCTGTTTGGGACGTCCTGTCATTAGCCACAAGTGCATCCACAACTTAATTATTTATTTGACAGATCACAAGCACGAGATGACGCGCGGTGCAATTAATAAAGAAGAGTAATACTAGTACACAAGGGGCAATGGACGAATGACACAATGCATACATGCATGTGTCGTCCGCAGAAGCAAGAATGGGCGGTGACCCCGATAACAGGCGGGCACAAAACAAACATACACACACTTCACCATGCAGAAATGGACGTAGGCAAACATACGAAATCGTCGTACGATGGAGCTGATGGCAATGGCATGCTCAGCATCGACTATCGTTCGGATAATCAGCGACGGCCTCCACCATTATTGCCGCCGGAGGAGCTAGCTTCGTGGGCTGCAGTACTAGCTTCGTGGGCTGCAGCACTAGCTCCGACGAGGACTCCTCCTAAGCCGCCTAGAGTATCGCCAAGGAGCTCATCTGTGTTGTCTGCAGCAGGGCCTGCAGTAGTAGTGGCGGGGATAACCGCCAGCAAGCAGCCAACGAGTATGACGGCCAGGAGGCGGCGAGCGGCATCACGCTCCATGATCTTTCGATTCACAGCTGAGCTGCACAAATTCCGTTAATCCAAATGGATTTAGGACTGAATTGGACTTGTGTTGTGGCTAATCTGATGAGACCCAACAAGTCTGGGCTAGGTATATATAGTGCTCATGCCCGAAGGAACTAATAATTATCATGCATATGCATGTTATAATTAACCCCGGCCTTCAATTGTAACTACCTTTTCCCTACCGGCCGTGTGACCCATGAAAATTGTTATCTTATGGCAGCAGATCAATGTCATTTTTAATTATGTAGCTAGCTCCCGACTATACATTATTTGCAATGTTAGTTAGTACGTCAACAATTGGTTAGTACCTAGCTGGCTTATCCAGGAAGATCTTATTAGTGCAGTTCCACTAACTAGCAGTATAGATATTAACGAATGCCTAAAAACAATGAGCGTGCAAGTGCAACTAGCTGCTATCGGCCTACTGCAAATAACAGTTAGTTTTGTAACTAATCTCCGTGTCACGTGGCCTGACAAACGGCATCGATCGAAAATGGAGAAGCGAAATTAATTCATAAACAATCAACACTGCAGGTTTGATAATACGAAATGCACTGATACAATCATGGACACAGAAATATATACGGATGCTTACACGATTATATAGGAAATTAATCATCAACAAATGGTTACACAGCTAGCCAGCTTATCCCAGAAAATTTTGTTTGTGGAGTTCCACTAATTAACAGAAACTAATGAATGCCTGAAAATAATGAGCGCGTGCAACTAGCTGGCGCCTACCTAGCCACCGCCAAATTAAGTATACTCCCTTCCCTTCAGTTACATCCGTTTTGGACAATGACATGGTCCTCGAAACGCAACTTTGACCATCAATTACTAATAAAATACATCTACAAAATCTACGAAAATATGATATTGTGAAAGTATTTTTGAAGACAAATTTATACGTACGGTTTTTATGTACACAATCGCAATAGTTTAAAAGATTTTTATAGATAAAGTTTTAAAACTTTAACTTAAAACAAATCAAAAAACGACAAGTATTATGAAATTGAAGGGAGTAATACCATCAGCTAGTTTTATAACTATCTTATACCTGGACTATATATGAGCACAATCCTGAAACTTGCAGAAGCTAGCAGCTGCGGAGGAGGTCGATAGTGGCTACAGCTCGGTGCCGCAAGAAACAGGAGATGGACCTGGTGCGCAAAACGGGAGTGACGGCCTGATGAAGTGGTGGATGCAGGGTTGGACGGCTCAGCGCGTCATGTGAATAGTGTAACAGTAAAACAATGCCGTACGTCTCCACAAATATATATAAGGATGGATGTCCCATGCGTACGTGCATCACATGGCCTGATGAACGGCATCCAAAATGAAGCAGCAAAATAATTCAGAATGAAGAAAGGTGGAATGAGAATGATCTTTCGATGATAGAATGGGAAAATACCCCCTCCACCCAAAACCACTATGGTTTTAGATGACATGACATATAATTTTTTTAAAATAAATTCAAATAAATGGTAGAAAATCATAGAAATATAAAAAAATAGAATAAAAATATCTAAAAATTTAGGAAAATGTGTAGAATCCAAATACTATAATTGTGTGTGCATAATTATATGAAAAAATATGTTTTCCTATAATATTTTTTATTGATTGAATAGTTTGAGCTTTTAGGGAAAATAAGTTTGGCTTATAGGAAAAGGAGAAAACTAAGAGAAATATAGGGAAGTTAGCTTTACCTTTTAATTTTCATTTTAAAATTCAAATTTAAAGTTAGTTTGACCTTTTAATTGTAATTTTAAAAATTAAATTCAACATTCAAAATAGCATATTACCTTTTGCATTTTTATTATTTTCTACAAACAAAATTTTCCTAAATCCTTAATTTTTTAAATCAATAAAAGACATTCTTCAACAAAAATGCATAAAAGTACATATACAAACATCATACGTTTATTGAATATTTGGATTATACGTATTTTTCTTATTTTTGGTGGTATTTTTATGTGATTTTATTGAGTTTCCTATGATTTTCTACAATTTATTAAATTTTGTGAATTTATTAGAAAAAATACTGACTAGGATGACATGTCATCTAAAACCATGGTGGTTTCGGTGGAAGGGGGTAACTTGATCAGTTTTGATAGTTGAGGGAGGTTGGATGCCGGATTTTAGAGTTTAGGGGGCAAAACCGAACTTTTGCAATAGTTGAAGGGGGTAAAGTGGACTTCTTCCTTTTAAAAGTAACCTAGGCACCAGTACCTGACCCGATATATCGGGTACTTGTTCAGGCATTGCTCGAACTATATCCGACCTGTATCCTAGCCCGAAGACATACCCGTACCTGAACTTGTTGTTTTGTAAAAACTACAACGGAATAGATACAGGTCCGATATTACTCGACTAGTTTTCACCCCTAAACACAATGTTCAATAGTTCACTGAACCTTTGGCAGTCCCGAGCATGATGTTCATCTGGATGTCCTAGGAGAGGGGGCTCACTAGCGGAGAGGCCGCGTCGGGCAAAGGGATGGCACCAGGCTCGGCGGAGGGGCGGCGCTGAGGAGAGGGGCATGGATGGGAACCAACGGGCGGTGGCGAACAAAGAGGACGTGTCGGCGGGCGGCAGGGAACTGAGGGGAGGCAACGACGAGCAAGGGAACGAAGGCGGTGGGATTCAGCACGGGGGAGGGAGTAGGAAATTAAAAGGAACAGCTAGGATTATGCTTGTCACTTGTTGGTTTGTTGCCTTATATATTGGGCTCTGTCTATCATGTTTTCGGGTACCCAAAAGTTCTAAAATACGGATATTCAAATCCGAATCAAACCTATTGTGTAGCTCACATATTATATTCAAGCTGAACCGGTCTAGAAATTTTGGGTATTACTCAAACTCAGCCTAAAACATGACATTAAAAAAATCTCCAACCCTTTTTTTTAACCGCCTTGAACCTCGTAGGGTACCCATGGGTAGTACCCAATCCGTTTTCACCCCTATATTGACGTAATGTTTCAGTTCCAAAATATTAAGGCATTTCCTTTTTAGAAAAAAAAAAGTGTGTGGCAGTGGTAAGTTCGGCAGCATACATACACACACACACACATTAAAACGATAATAATTCAGCAAAAAATAAAAATTTTGCTTCTGATACCAATTAGGGAAACAACGGGATTATGGTATAAAATTCTGATATAAAATTCTTTTGTACTTCTATATTTTCTATGGCATAATCTTTTTTCCTTTTCAATCTTATAAGCCTAGATAATTCTCTTCGAAAATACAATTCTTTTCTTTTATTGCAGGCCATTCATGGGTCATGCTATTATTATATTCTTCACTTATCTGTTTTATTTTTTGTTCGTAATATTTTTTTCTTTTTCTAAATCAAGTTTTTCCATATGTTCACTTACACTATATCTTCTATTACTTTCAATTTCTTGTTCAGGTGCTTCAAGACTTAAATCTTCTAATGTTCTTGACCTATAGTTCATAAATCTTATACTAGTTTTACCTTTACCATTTTCATAACTTATATAATCTTCTGGTTGTTTTAATGCCTTGCTTTGAACCAATTCACTTATATTCCATTCTTCACCAGCCCTTTCTTTAGATCTAATCTTTAATGGGCTCATAAATTGTATTCCTTTTGATTGCATGCTTTCAATGACATTGTTGACATTTACCTTATATCGAGACCCACTTTTGTTAGTTAGTCTTCCTACAAATTCTATGCTTACTAAGAGATTTGTTCCTTTAAAATCTTCATACCCCTTAGTTTGAAAACCAAAACACATTTTTCTATAAATTCCTTTATGGGCTCGTCGGCGACGTGTGGTTCGGCGTGTCTTGGCTGGCCTACCAGCTCCCCAAGTACAACCCCATGAAGACGATACCCGACCTCGCCGCGCTCCGGCGGCACTACGACCTGTCGGACGGCGGCTCCAAGCTCCCCGGCATCGACATCTTCGTTCCCACCCCCGCCAACCCTACCGACGAGCCGATACTGTACACCATGAACTGCGTCCTCTCCATCCTCGCCGCCGACTACCCCGTCGACAGGTACACCTGCTACCTGTCAGACGACAGCGGGGAGCTCATCCTCTACGACGCATTGGCTGATGCAGCAAGCTTTGCTGCTCTCTGGGTGCCCTTTTGTCGAAAGCATCGCATTGCGACGAGAGCCCCAGAAAGATTCTTCGAAACAGAAGAATTGGTGCATCCGGCAAGATCAGTGGAGGATTATAGCCGTGTGCGTGCAGAGTATGAGGAGTTCAAGCTGCGGCTGGATAAGCTCCCTGAGGCCATTCGTCAGAGGTCGGATGCTTATAACATCAAGGAAAAGAAAGAAGGGGATGATGCAAAGGCGACTTGGATGGCTAATGGGGCACAATGGCCAAGCACATGTCGTATAACTTCGTATAATGTATGCTATACGAAGTTATTACGCTCTTTTAAAAAAAGTTAGTTTTTATTATTAGCCATGTAGATTTTCCATAAGGGGGAGACCCCGATTTCCATTACCACATAGACAATAAAAACAAAGAGTGCAAATTTACATCCATTGTTCAGGGCTGACTAGCTAGCAAGCGCTACTGAGCAACTGCCAGAGCTAGCTAAACCCGCAAAGAAAGTTTTAAGGGAAAAACTCATTACAGAGCCATGCCAGGCTTTGAAAATGGACAACACTGCTAACACTGGTAATAACAACAGATACCACATTACACATAAATGAAGCCCCCGTTCTCTTACTTCTTTAACGCTGACCAGAATGAACCAACTTGCTGGGAAGATTGCTGGAAGCCCCCCTCTAGCTAGCAATCTAAACCCATTCTTCGGTTCGTTTCAACAAACTTCACTGGTGCTTGAGTTAATTAGATGTTGATGTCTCTCCTTTCAACTGCACATTGTTCTCAGCGCCTTTGTATATATGTTATGAGTTTGCAGTTCACCATTCTCTCTTATATTCTGCTTGCGCCACGCCTGCAATAATAGCACCATGTAGTTAAGCTGCCATTTACTTGGCCGTGGGATAGCATGGCCAGATGTAGTGGTGTCTTGGTGCTACATGTATTTTGAGATTTACTAGTTGTATGTCTATAAATAACGGATAAGAATGACTGAAAAGGTGTGACTTTGACATCACCAAAACTCTTTTGTGTCTAAGCTTGTTTGTATGTTCATGTGTTCGATCCAACATCGGTTATACTACTGGTTCTGAAACCTATATAGTATAGCCGATTTGAAACCATTAGTGATCGATGCCTTATTTTCTTTCTAAGAAACCTAGTTTTAAAAAATCTTTCATGGCACAATGCTTGTTTACGATAACCATGGAAACAGAATCCGATGACATTTTCTCCTTGTGATGATCATCAACAGGGCACTGATTTTCATACGAGTGATCACCGTGACCTTGTTCATCTCATGGCGCATCAAGAACAACAGCTCCGACGTCATGTGGTTCTGGACGCTGTCCATCGTCGGCGACGTGTGGTTCGGCGTGTCTTGGCTGGCCTACCAGCTCCCCAAGTACAACCCCATGAAGACGATACCCGACCTCGCCGCGCTCCGGCGGCACTACGACCTGTCGGACGGCGGCTCCAAGCTCCCCGGCATCGAAATCTTCGTTACCACCGCCAACCCTACCGACGAGCCGATACTGTACACCATGAACTGCGTCCTCTCCATCCTCGCCGCCGACTACCCCGTCGACAGGTACACCTGCTACCTGTCAGACGACAGCGGGGAGCTCATCCTCTACGACGCATTGGCTGATGCAGCAAGCTTTGCTGCTCTCTGGGTGCCCTTTTGTCGAAAGCATCGCATTGCGACGAGAGCCCCAGAAAGATTCTTCGAAACAGAAGAATTGGTGCATCCGGCAAGATCAGTGGAGGATTACATGGATGATTATAGCCGTGTGCGTGCAGAGTATGAGGAGTTCAAGCTGCGGCTGGATAAGCTCCCTGAGACCATTCGTCAGAGGTCGGATGCTTATAACATCAAGGAAAAGAAAGAAGGGGATGATGCAAAGGCGACTTGGATGCCTAATGGGGCACAATGGCCAAGCACATGGATCGACCCGAATGAGAACCATAGGAAAGCGAATCATGCAGGAGTTGTTCAGGTAGAAAGCTTCGTTTTTTAAGAAGGGAATTGCTAACTAACAGTCGACTGAAATCCGGGGGGGAGGGGGGGATTTCAGTCGATTCGTCACTTACCCGCGCGTCGCCGGCCGTCTTCCTCCCCGCCGGCGAGCTCCTCCTCTCCTACCGCCGCGCCGCCGGGCTTAGGGTTAGGGTTAGGGTTAGGGTTCGGGTTCGGGTTCGGGGTGTGGCCGGGCTTAGAGGGATGGCCGGGGGAGGCGGCGGCCCGGCGGTTGGTGGGGGGTGGAGTGAGGGCGGCGGCGGTGGCGGGGGGTGGAGGCGACGGCCGGGTTAGGGTGGGCGGGGAGGCGTCGGCGGCGGGAGGTTGGGTGGCGGGGCGGCTAGGCGCCGGCGGCGGCGCCGGCCGCGGGGGGTGGCGGAGGCGGCGGGGGAGGAGGAGGAGGAGCGCGGAGCAGGGGGAAGGAGTCGGGGTCGGGGGCGGTGAGGGGTGAAGGGGAGGAGAAGGGGGAAGTAAGAGAGAGAGAGAGTGGGGGTGCGGGTTGATCTGGGCCGTTGGATTGAGATCCAACGGTCCAGAAAATCGACTGAAAGTTAAAAAAAAACAGGCGACTGTGCAATAGACAGTCCCTTTTAAGAAACAACTGTAGGTGTTTCCAATAGTCATACATATTCCCGCATCTCAATAGTGAAATGAATGGTGGATGGGGGTGGGATCAGCTACACCTAGGAGTAAATAGTACCTAACACATACAAAGGAATTTGTGGTACCTAAAAAACAATAATCGAAATTAATGATACATGTTGATATCACCCTATACAACAATTAAACAAAATAAAAATATTGGTAATATAGTTACATTGGTCTGAATGTCACACATAGGTATATCGATGGTTAGATTGTCTCTCTTTTTTCCTTTCCTCTTCTTTTCAAGACAACTTGTATAACGGCGTGATCCTCTTCCTCCATTTTTCTTTCTAACACCAGTAGGATTTACAAACGGTTCTCTGACATCAACATTGGATACTTCAACATTTTTCGACTCTTTCCGGCCACCGTTATCTTGCAAAACAAGCTCTTCCAGTTTAGGCATAATTTCTGATGCATGGTTTACAAGATAATCATATACATTTCATCCGAGAGTGCACCGACCGGGATCAAATTGTTCTTCAGCATACTCCTACGGAGCTGCAGCTGGCGGACATTCTGACCATGCCACTCGGGCGCATTCGCTTCCAAGAGCTCCGTGCACTGATTGGCGAGAAGCAAGTTTCCGAGACCAAGGATTAGGGGGGAGAAATGTTGAATATTCCAGGGTCTCGTTACTGGTAGTTGTTTTAGTTCCTGTTTTCCCGTTTGTTTTCCTGTTGTGTTAGTTCGTGACTTAGTGAGCATGTTCCTGGGTTAGCTGAGGACGTGCATGTCTATTGTCGGATTTGCTGCATGCCCGTTCATGTAAGGAAGTTGGAGTTCATGCGCGGCAAGATCGTGGTCGTGGGATGGCACGGCTGATTGTGCGGTTCGTGCCGCGCAATTTGGGCAGAATAGCTGCCGTTGTTTAGCACTTTTGTATCCTTTAAATAGTTTCTGAATATATGAAAAACGCTGCCGCTTCGCTGCACCAAAACACCGAGTGATCTTCTGTGTTCTTGTGCGCGTTTTTCTTGAGTTCACCGGGTGCTGGTTTCACCGGCGAACTCCAACATTTGGTATCAGAGCACTTACCTTCCAGGGACGTGGTGATGTCAGTACATTCAGTGCGCTCTGCTCCAGTGCGTGGCAATCTGGATCGGGCGCCGTCTCCTCCTCCACGTAGCGCTCCCGTGCTTGGCAACCTGGATCGGTCGCCGTCTCCTCCACCACATCGCCGAGTCTCGGTGTCGCCTCCGCGACGTGGCGCCACGGCGGTGTCGTCGTTGAGCGGGTCGTCAAGGAGGGAGGTGGCGGTGCTGTCCAGTACCCAACGCACACGCGCACCAACTACTAAGAGTGGGCCTTGTTGATGCGCGTGAACCTGGAGGCGGCGGGGCTATGGCATGCCGTCGAGCCCATGGAGGAGGACATCATCGAATATCGCGAGGACAGGCTGGCCATGGCCGCGATCTTGCGGCCCGTGCCGCCTGATATGCTCAGCTCCCTCGCGAGCAAGCGGACGGCGCGCTCGGCCTGGAACGCGGTCAAGACAGTCCGCGTCGGCGTGCAGCGCGTCCGCGAAGCCAGTGCCCGCCAACTGCACAAGGACTTCGGCGAGATCACCTTCAAGGAAGGGGAGACCGTCGACAATTTCTCCCTGCGCATCGTCGGCTTGGCTAACAACATTCGCACCCTCGGTGGCAAACTGACGGACGCCGAGGTTGTGAAGAAGATGCTCCAGGTCGTACCGGAGCACATGGAGCAAATCGCCTGCTCCATCGAGACTCTCCTCGACGTCGACGAGCTGTCCATCGAGGAGGCCATTGGTCGTCTTCAAGCCATCGAGCAGAGGAAGAAGAAGCCGTCGGCTCCCTCAGCTCCCGTCTACGACAAGCAGGGCCGCCTTCTTCTTGCTGAAGAGGAATGGAAGGCCCGCCTCTCGCAACGCGATGGTGTCAACGGCGGGGCGTCTGGCGGCGGCAACAAGGCGAATGGTGGCGGTGTGTCGAAGCAGGAGGTTGCGGCGAACGAGTGCCGCAACTGTGGCAAACGGGGTCACTGGGCCAAGGACTGTCGGTCCAAGCCCAAGAAGGAGGCCCAAGCCCACCACGTGGAAGGAGAAGAGGAGGAGCCCACTCTGATGATGGCCTTCGGTACACTCTCCTCCTCCCCTGATTCCCCATCCGATTTTTCATTGTCTAGGAGTTCCTCCGCGACGACGCCGCGCCGTGTCGAGATCGTCGAAGGCGAGGTCTTGGCACAGCTCGGGCCAAGGGAGGATCGTGATCCTCGGCGCTGGGTGCTTGATACTGGCGCGACAAATCATATGACCGGCGCGCGCTCCGCCTTCTCCGAGCTCGACGCCGGCGTCTGTGGCTCCGTCAAGTTTGGTGACGGCTCCATCGTGGAGATCGAGGGGCGTGGCACCGTCATCTTCGACTGCAAGAACGGGGAGCATCGCGCGTTGACCAGGGTGTATTTTATACCTTGGCTGACGGCAAACATCGTGTGCATCGGCCAGCTGGACAAGTCTGGCTGCCGCGTGGAGATCGACTCCGGCCTTCTCCGAATCTTCGATCCGCAACGAAAGCTACTCGCGCGGGTGCGTCGCTCGGAATCATGCCTCTACTTCTTGGAGCTGCAGATAGGCCGGCCGGTTTGCTTGGCAGCTCGCAGCACGGAGCTCGCCTGGCTCTGGTGCGGGCGCTATGGACATCTCGGCTTCGACAACCTGCGCAAGCTAGCCCGGGAGGGGCTTGTCCGAGGCCTACCGTCCCTGGCTCAAGTCAACCAGGTGTGCGACGGTTGTCTCGCCGGCAAGCATCGGCGCGCGTCCTTCCCTGCTCAAGCTCGGCGACGGGCTGCCCATGCCCTGGACTTGGTCCATGGCAACTTGTGTGGCCCAATCACTCCCTCAACTCCAAGTGGCAATAGGTACTTCTTGCTTCTTGTGGATGACATGAGTCGCTACATGTGGCTGCGTCTTCTCGTGAGCAAGGACCAAGCACCGGCGGCAATCAAGAATTTCCAGGCGGCGGTAGAAGTCGAATCCGGCCGTAAGCTCATGGTGCCCCGGACCGATCGTGGGGGGGAGTTCACCTCCGTCGAGTTCGGGGAGTACTGCGCCGCCCGTGGAGTCCAGCGCTAGCTCACTGCCCCCTATTCTCCTCAGCAGAACGGGGTGGTCGAGGGGCGCAACCAGAGCGTCGTAGGGATGGCTCGCTGCATGCTCAAGTCCAAGGGATTGCCAGGCATCTTCTGGGGCGAGGCGGTCACTACGGCGGTCTTCATCCTCAATTGTGCTCCGACTCGAGCACTTGACGGATCGACGCCGTACGAGGCGTGGTATGGCGAGAAGCCGACGGTCCACTACTTCCGGACCTTTGACTGCATCGCATATATCAAGGACACACGCCCGGGACTGAAGAAGCTGGACGATCAGAGCATCACCACCATCCAGGGGCGGACGCAGACAAAAATAATAGGGAGGCTGACATAAGTGGCTCAAGGCCTAAATCTACAGTCTAGCCCCTGCTTTCTTTATATTTACACTAAAAATTATAGGGGGGGCTCTACTGTCATATATCGCGTAGGGGGGGCTAGAGCCCCCCCAACCCCACCGGTAGATCCGCCCCTGCCACCATCTTCGTCGGCTACGAACCAGGTTCAAAGGCATACCGTTGTTACAACACGGTGTCAGGACTCGTCGTCGTGCCACGCGACGTCGTGTTCGACGGGGGCGCGCAGTGGAGATGGGAGACTGGCGCCGAGCATGTTGACGCCGGAGGACAACCCTTCACGCTTGAGTACGACATCGAGCATGTAACCGGTGTTCAAGACGCGGCGGACGCACAGGATCCAGTAGCGCCGGGATCCCCTGTACCGGTTTCACCCGCACCGGCTTCACCTGCACCGGCATCCTCTGCTCTAGCATCCCCTGCACCAGCATCCCCTGTACCTGCGTCCCCTGCATCGGCGCCGGCGTCTGCTCTTGGGTCGGCTTCTCCAAGCCTTCCAGGTTCGCCGGCTGCACCAGTGGAGTTCGTGATGCCACTAGCTAAAGAGGAGGCGGACCTCGACGCAGATCACGACGACGTCCCTCTCCGTTTCCGCGCCATCGACGCCATCATCGGGCCAGCCTCGCCTCCTGGGTTCGTGCCCAGGGTGCTCGACGAGGAGCTGCTCTTCACCACTGCTGATGAGCCAGCCTCTTTCGTCGAGGCTGAGCATGAGGCTTGCTGCCGGTAGGCTATGCGCGAAGAGATGAAGGCGATCGAGGACAATGGAACATGGGAGCTCACCACGCTCCCCACTGGGCACCGAGCGATCGGGCTGAAATGGGTTTTCAAAGTTAAGCGTGATGAGAACGGCAACGTCGTGCATCATAAAGCTTGTCTGGTAGCTAAGGGCTACGTCCAGCGCGCTGGGATTGACTTCGACGAGGTCTTCGCTCCGGTGGCGCGGATGGAGTCCGTGCGCACGCTACTGGCTTTGGCGGCGCACCAACAATGGGAAGTCCACCATATGGACTTGAAGAGCGCCTTCCTCAACGGGGAGCTCAAGGAGGAGGTGTTCGTGTCCCAGCCGCCCGGTTTCGTCATCGACGGCAGCGGCCACAAGGTACTTCGCCTGCGCAAGGCACTGTATGGACTTTGTCAGGCACCCAGGGCCTGGAATGCCAAGCTGGATGCTTCTTTGGCATCGCTCAGTTTCCAGAGGAGCAGCTCCAAGCACGGCGTCTACACCCGAAGCAGAGGACCGTCGCGGCTGGTGGTCGGCATCTATGTCGACGATTTGATCATCACCGGCACCACCAGCGGCGAGATTGAGGCGTTCAAGCTGGAGATGAAGCGCGTCTTCTCGATGAGTGATCTTGGTTTGCTCTCATACTACTTGGGTATCGAGGTGACTCAAGGCACCGCGGGCATCACTTTGTGCCAGTCTGCGTATGCCAAGAAGTTGCTCGAATGCAGTGGCATGGGCTCCTGCAACCCGAGCGCAACACCTATGGAACCAAGGTTGAAGATGAGCAAGGACAGCGTGTCTCCAACGGTGAATGCGACTGAGTATCGGCCCCAATTAGGGGAAATTTTTGAATTAGATCGGGCTACTTTGAAATCGGATGGTGTTTTTCGCAGCAGTCCAAGGGGTTGGTTCACTTTTGGTCATGCTACCTTTGCTTTGCTCTTCTTTTTCGGACACATTTGGCATGGTGCTAGAACCTTGTTCCGAGACGTTTTTGCTGGTATTGATCCAGACTTGGATGCTCAAGTGGAATTTGGAACATTCCAAAAAGTAGGAGATCCAACTACAAGGAGACAGGCAGTCTGATACCACATTGCTATGGTATCTTTCATCTCTCTTTTTTGATTTGACATGGGAAACATCTCCCATCCTTTCTTTGACTCTTTTTCTTTCTTTATATGGGAAATGATCCCAAATGACAAATGAATAGGTGTGGAAGTTATAATTGTAAATAAACCACGATCGAATCTATGGAAGCATTGGTTTATACGTTCCTTTTAGTTTCGACTTTAGGGATAATTTTTTTCGCTATCTTCTTCCGAGAACCGCCTAAGGTTCCGACTAAAAAAATGAAATAATTTCATTGAAGTAAGGAGTCTCCCAGATGGGGAGACTTCTTACTTCAATTAGTCCCCGTGTTCTTCGAATGGATCTCTTAATCGGGTCCATGAGCGCGTACCCGACGGCGGTGCTGCACATGGCGGTGAAGCTCCTCACCAACAGGGGCTCGCGGTTCAGGGTCACCTCGAAGCAGCCGGCGGCCGACACGGGCGACAAGTTCGCCGACCTTTACGTGATGCAGTGGATACCCATGTTGATCCCGGCGGCGGTGGTGCTGTTCTCCAACGTCATGGCGATCGGCGGGGCCATGGGCAAGGCAGTTGTGTACACCCAAACATGGTCGCCGGCGCAGCGGAGGCACGCGGCGCTGGGCCTGCTGTTCAACTTCTGGATCATGGCGCTCCTCTACCCGTTTGCGCTGGCGGTGATAGGACGGTGGGCCAAGCTACCCGGGATCCTCTTCGTTTTACTGCCGATCACCTTTGTGGCGATTGCGTTGGTGTACATTGCCGTCCATTTCTTCCTTCTCTATTACCTTCCTTTCATGGTGATATAGGAAAAAGGAAAAAGTTCATTTTAAATATCTAAAGTCTAAACTATCAACAAAATTAACTTAACCCTCCAAACTATAAAATGGTTCATTTCACATATCTAAAGTATCAAAACCAGAACAAAAATCAACATATGATAGTTTAAAAGGTGGTTTTGCTATTTTTTAATTTAAATAAAATCATTTTACATCCTCATATTATTAATAAAATTTAAAATAAGTTTAATGAACCTCGTAAACATCAAAGAAAATAAAAAACAAATGAATATTTTTCAATCAATTTTTTTAATATTATTTTACAGTTATATGGTACAATGGAGTTATTCAAATTATAAATGGTAAAACCACCTTTAAAACTATCATATGTTGATGTTTGCTTCGGTTTTCATAGTTGATATATATATGTGAAATAGACCATTTTATAGTTTAGAGGGTTAAGTTGACTTTGTCGATAGTTCAGGTATGTAAAATGGACTTGTTACTAGAAAATATCATTGTGTTTTACTTGATAAATATTCCATATCACAAAAACTTACGCTTTGGATATTGGTGTGAATCTATTTATAAATATACAAACAAAATATCATGTTATGAAGTATTTTTTTAGACGAATGTATACCTATAATTTTCATGTATCCAATTCATATAGTTCAAAAGATTTACATAGATACAGTTTTGAAATTTAGACTTTGGATATGTCTAAAACAAGTTAAGTATGATATGGAGTAATTCAATGTTGGCATGAAGGATCACGGAGAGGTGGGGGTAGATATGAATTAAATATTTTCAACACTTTGTTAATAACGTGCTCCCAAATTCTAAGCGTTCAATAGATTTCAAAAAATTCCCAAATAACTCTACTGCTATAAGACACCACTTCACGTACTGCTGGGACGAAACCGATAGGGTTAAAACAGACTTCATTATCGGTTTTGGCTCTGACAATAAATAATCGGCAATATTACTACCTGGTTAAAAACCGTCAGTGGTAAAGACCGATCACTGCAGGTTCGTAGATTGAGCCGGTACGAAGTTCTACTGCCGGCTCTCTACAATGATCTGATTCAAGTTCAATGGAGAGCTAGACTAGGGCCGGCCCAAGGCCAATGGAGAGCTTGACCTCAGCTGGACCACACAATGTTAATTTATAGACCGAGACAATGAAATTTCCGGTAATTCTCGATTGGAGCGAGGGGCTCAAATTAGAAATATAGCTTCTTTATGATATCTAGCACCTAGCCCAACACAAAATCGGAGTCATAGCATCCAAAAGCTCAACCTTTTCGATTTTTACAAATCATAGGTTGAGAACCGAGAAAAAAAAATCCATAACTTAATCATGTGGGCTATTCGATTGAGATACGAGTTCCTAAATGTTTTTTAATGCTACAACACATGAGAAACTCAGTCAAAACAAGGATGATAAGATTTTCAAGCATTTAACCCTATAATTCTACAGCAGTCCCTACTTTGTCCTTGTTGTGGGGAGGGGTGAGAGGGGAAGGGCAGCTAGGGGAAGGTGATAGAAGAAAGGAGATGATAAAGGGCATTGCTGGCTAGACAAATAAGGGGAGGAAGAGAAGAGAAGAGGAAGGGAAGGAGAATTTCATATTCATTGTCGACTAGTGATTAACTGGGGGGTCACAGTCGGCAATGAATTTGTACGATAGGGCGTTTGCAAGAACCAAACTAGATGGTAGCATAAGACCGGGTTTATACAGGTTCAGGCCCTCAGCCGAGGTAATACTCTACTTCCTGTGCTCTGGGATTATGATTGATCAAGGTGCGAGATGCAAAATGACCAAGATCGTGTGCTCTATGATGTTATGATATGCCTATGGCCTCTACCCCTCCCTTTATATAGTGTAGGGGGGGATAGAGTTACAAGGTAGCACGTGATATACGGTACCTAATTCTGTTATGCCGTTACATGACATGCAGGTATTGATCTCCTAATTACATGGAGCTTGATCATATCCTCGAAAACTTCCTTGGAGCTCAAGGCACATATAACCCGAGTGGTCTTTATCCCTAATCAGCCGACTTGGGTCCTCCCCCATCTGCTCCCTTATGGGCCTTCTAGCTAGAGGATACCCGGGGCCCATGTAGTCCACAGTAGCCCCCGAGTGCTTTACAATCGGGTCAGATGTCCGGCCGACTGGTTACACCAATATCCCCTGTAATCGGAAAAGAGATTGTAAAGAACTCAAGAAATCTCAAGTTTTTATGTTGAAGCAACGCCTGGATTGGCAGTACCAAACTCCAGCTTCTTTTGGCCCATTAAGCACGTCACCTCAACGGACGAGGTCGGCTACTTGACATCTACCTTCGTACTACGAAAGTAGCAATTGACCCATCATGTGGTATGCCTTAAGCCACGTAATCAAAACTTCTGTCTTGCAGCATGCTGTAAATTAATCGTTTCAAACTATGTCAGCATCAGACGCCTGGTCTTAACTTGTAAGAACCAGCACTCGGCCCAACATGGGGTACATCTTTCAGCCAAGTGGTACCTGTCCCGACTAGAGAAGGGATCAGCCATTGGCCCCTAGGGGCGTACCGATTGGATACAGTTTGGCCGAGAGGTATTTGTATCCGGGTACCGATATAAGACTGGCGACCTTAAAAAAGGCATACCTCCGAAACTGTCCCCAAATTTCACCAACACCCAGCCTCGAGCATGCGAAGCTAGCTAGTGACCCAACATGGGGTATGCCGTGAAATATTTTTAATTTTAGCGCTTCTGGTCATATGCCCTCCAGGGTGTATCGAGGCCGAATTAGGCTCGATGTTAACACAGTGCCACCGTTAGCGGCGTGTTAAGAAAGCCTATTAAGGGGATCGCACTTTGCAGTTTTAGCCCAAGCCAATTAAGGGGAGGCGAAGAGTTTCCGCGCCTTTTCACACACAGTCAGAGAGACACGCGCTTCCGCCGGGAAACGTATCCGTATCCACTTCCGACCCATCATCATGATGGTTTTACTGTATTTGAAACGGATTACAAGGCGCACCCTTTGAACTTCTCTGTGTATAAAAGAAATCCAGAGGCAATGTACTACTCCACATCCAGCCTGCGAGTTCTTCAAGTCTTCTCCTTTTCGGCGAAACCCAAAAACCTCTGCCTTCTCCACTTCGAGAGCAATGGCAAATCTAGCCGAACAAGTGGACGAGTGGGTCGCTGAGGCCGCCGCCGAAGCCGCAGCCCAAGCCGCCGCCAAAGCCGCCATGGACTAGTTTTGGAAGGAATACACCCAGGTCACCGCAGAAATCCGAGCGGAGGAATCCATTAGGGTTCGGATCCGCGGGTTTCCACAGCTCTACAAGGTGCGCATCCCACTTAGGGACGCACTGGCTGCAGCCCTCCTTGCCGACGGGTGGTTCTGAAGGGCCTTCGGTAGGCGCTTCACCTTCCCGCCGAAAGAATCAACCTTCTTTTGTTTCATTTGCTTCTCCGCGAGCCAGCAACGAGCCCTAGCTCATTGTGCTACGCCGTGGAAAATATGTAATTAGGCCTAAGAGCCACTTAATGAAAATCTTTTGGAAATCCCGTGTCGATTTTTTGCTTTAATCTTGAATCCGCAACTGACATTACTTCACACGAGTAGTAAGGACTGCACGCTCCCAAACCGGCGCCCAATTCGTATGCGAACCTCTCGGGAGAAATCACTCGGCCACCCGAGTGGTTATCCGAGCCTCCTCAAAAAGGCCGTATCTAGCACCAGACAAAGACCCGGCCCAGAATGTGAAACGCAGCCTGTATCGATAAATTAGGAACGGGCGCATTTAGCTGTCCCTTCCAATAAAATTTGCTTTCTTAGTTATGCGCCTTAGTTAATTTATTTCATTCCAAAAAACAAAATTGCTTTGTGTTGAATGCAGAGTTACCTCCCTTTGAGTGGAAGTGTTGACTTGTGTCGTGAGTGCATAACTACTCCGACCGGTGCATCATTATGCACCGGTCGATTCTTCAGACTAACAGTTTCTGTCAAGATATTTTCAACATAGATCACAGGTACCATGAACACCTGGCAAGCAAAACTCGGCACAAGCGGTAGTGAAACCATCGTCAGCTTTCGACACTTCCAAAGGTATGACCGCTTACCCCTTCCTACTTTTGAATTGATCATGTTATGCCATGAAAAGATAAAAAAAATATTTGATCAATTCTGCCATGAGTCACCTGGAATTTGGATACAACTTTGTTTTCATATTCTAGCTGGCATGAGCATTATTCTTTTAATAGTACTCATTTCTTGTGGGAATAAACACTGTTTAGGATAGTTCTTACCGAATTTGTTGACTTATGTGATATAGTAAGATAGAGGCATATCTCTTTAGTCAGTGCAGACTCAGAGGATTTTGATTTTTCAAATAAAACTCCTAGCTCTAGATGTTCCTTAGTGATTTATTACCTACCACAGCCAAAAGCTTATCATAATATTTGAGCCTTCATTTGTAGTTTTGATCATACTAAGTTGGGCTAAAACCTGAATCCTCTTAAGAAATGTTATCTATTCCAATCATTTTTCTTCGAGTATCCTTTGATTGCTAGCCTTTTCATATCTGGCAACGCTGAAATTCCACCTCGGAATTAAGCATACATCTTTGCCAGATATTCCAACCCGAAACATTTAGCCAATCATATTTTCTGGTGCCACCATACCTACCTATATGATGGTCCTCCAAAATAAATGATCCATTTGTCAAAACTTTTCATAAAGTCCCAAATTTGACAGAGGCATAAAAAAAGGGAGAAGAGAGACTACTGATTCTAAGTTTCCCTTCTATTTTGAAAAAAAAAGAGAAAGAGAAAAAAAAAAGGAAAAAATCTCTTTAGGCCTCCTTTATCTCTTTTGAAAAAGGGACGAAAATTTGAAAAATGGATTTTAAGGAGTAGACCATCATTCCCAAAATACAAGATCGATGTGTTGGACTCATTAGTACCACACATCCTTGTACTTGTATTTCTTCTTATTCCTTTGGCGTGAGTTCATTCTCTCCCTTAACCCTGGATATTATTTCTTATATGATTAGAAATTAGATTAACATTATCTTTATTAGGACCTAGTTTTAACCTGATAAAAGTTTGTATCATAACTACCCCAATATCCTACCTTGAGCTCCACATGAACCTTAGATGTAGGATAAAGGCTGCACAGGCCTTGGTGAGGAATATAAACAGCTCTTGAGTGATTTGATAGTATCACTATAGGAATAATCATGAGCTGGTCATTTATTTTCTAAAATGGACAAAAACTCTTGAGTAGGACTATTAATGAGATTTTCCCTCTTGTCAAGCTGTTTCATTTGTCAACTACTAAAGGTAAGACCTGTAGACACATCAAAACTCACAAGTCTTGAAGAACATTTTAGAATAGTATTCATGCCGGTTAGATATATTCATAAGTTGTCGTTCAAACCCTCCTGACTTTGGACTTGTACCTGTGGTTCGAAATTCTAACCTTTTCTCGGGACGAGCAAAGATCTAGTGTGGGGGTGTTGACGATCCTTATTTGTAATATTTTGTATGCTTTTGACCGTCAACATATCTACAAAATAAAGGAATTCAAACTACATTGAGGCTAACATTAATGAGTTCCACAAGTTTTGGTGTAGTCTCATGTTTTGCAGGCATATACAAGAAAAGACGATTTATCGGCCGTATGCAAATCGGACGAAAGATGGAGTTTAAATTAAACATATTATGAAAAGTCATCAAATGACAAAATGGAGGGCACCATGATGAAGAGCTCGTCGAGACGATCAAAACGCATATATTATTTACTATATTTGAAGCTCTGATGAGGGAGAAAGGAGTTCCGAAAGACGACGAGCCAGACCGGACCAAGCAGGCCGGGCGACCCAAACCTGGGTCGGCCGACCCACTTTTTTGGCGCTTTGGATTCTCCTTTGGCCCAGAGGTAGAGTAAGGCTCAAGCAACACGTGGAAGTCGGTCATGGTGTCAAAAACCGACTTAAAACGTCGGTTTAGCATGCCACATGGCAAGAAGAGAGAAGATGAAGGAGAATATTCTTTGGACTCTACTTGAGAGCTACTCCACCTTCACACTATAAATAGAGGTCCTCTCCCTCATTTGTGATCATGGTGAAGAGAAGGATTTAGTTCCACATTGTAATTAGAGTAGGAAGAGAGGTGAGGTGAGAGTGTTGGAGATGAGCCAGAGGCCCCGGCTCTCTCCTACTTGTACCTCGGGAATAAAGCTCGGCTTCGAGTAAAGTTCTCCTCTTCAGTCTGGTAACACTATAGCCATGCTCTTTTATTTATAAAGTACTTCCAGTTCAATGCTAGTTTATTTACTGAGAACCCCGTTTGCAACTGGTGAGATATACTTTGCCTTTTGTGAATACTTTACTCGGTGCACTAGTAAAGTAGTAATTGTTAGTGTAGACGCGGTGTCTAGACTAGTAATTACCTTGGTTGACGCCCAGACCCAACGGACTGTCGTGGATGGTAGCAGGTGGTGACAGCCCTGTCTATCCTTAGTAACGTTCCACCACGTTAGGGTTGGCTCCGTAGGGCCCTTCGGGGGTGACCGTAACTCTCCAGGCTTCTTAAGTGAAGGTGGGCGGGTAGCGGGCCTGCCGTGCTCCGACGTAAATAAAGCCAGCATAGAACTGAGTGCTCACTCTTAGGCCAGTGTGACCTAAACCAGAAGACCCTCTCGACCTTCCTAATTGTTCTCTCTCCCATCTAGATAAGATTAATTCAAGGCTGGTAGCTTCTTGTTCCCTGTGGATTCGATACCCCGGAATACTCTAGGGTGAAAGGCTTCAACGATATCCGTGCGCTTGCGGATTAATTTCTTTGAGCGTAACTATCGCCAACAAGCTTTTCTGGCGCCGTTGCCGGGGAACGGTAGCCTTCTAGTCAAGAATTCTCTCTTATCTATTTATCATGGATGCAAAACCTCTTTTCCAACATTCGGCTCCCAAGGGCGAGTACCTAGAGCCACCATTATCTTCGCATCCTATCAAAACCCCTAACTATGAGCTTAGACCTGAGCTTATAGTTTTGGTGCGGGAACATCCTTTTACTGGAATTAGGGACGATAATCCTTATGACCACCTACGTGACTTCGAACAACTCTGTTTGACTGTCATTATCGAAGGGATGGCCCAAGACACTTTGAAATGGAAGTTGTTTCCGTTTTCTTTAACGGGAACAGCCAAGAAGTGGTACATCCAGACCGTAGGTAGAGTCAACGGCAGTTGGGAAGCATTGAAGGACAAATTCTGCCTCACTTTCTTTCCTATCTCTAAGATTGTCGATCTTCGTAATAAGACCCTGACCTTTGAGCAAGGCGAGAAGGAATCCCTAGGAGCAGCTTGGGCTCGATACACCCATCTAGCCTTTTCAGGACCGGATTTAGCTATCCCAGAACCAATCTTCATGCAGCATTTTGTCTGTGGTCTCAACCCGGACAATGCTAAATTCTTGAACATAGCTTCCGGAGGAGCCTTTATTTATAAGACAGTGGAGGAGGGAAGAGAAATCTTAGACAAAATCCTTAGGAACACTCCCTTCACTGAAACATATGATGAACCTCCTGAGCCTGATGAACAAGTTGAGAATCCTGAGATTCTAGAATTGAGTTCAGTATCTGTCCCTTTTAAGATTCCAGAAGCACCAATAGAAGAAATTCCCGAACCATCCTATACCTCAAACCCTGATCCTTTCTGCACTTCAGCCCATGTTCTTGACGAGAAAATTCATGATTATCTTTGTCCCCGTTCTCAAGAACTTTGGGCCTCGGGTCTCGATGAGGGTGATCCCTATAATGTTCCTTGTTCCTCTAAACCCTTCACCGAAGAGGAGGAACCACATCTCGACTCGGACAAGCCTAAATATCTTTTTGTCGAGAGAGGGAGTGTAGAAAAGGGCATGGATAGTTTTGAGTGTGTAGGTGAACCTTTAGAATGTCATAGACAAATATTCGATGTTAAATCTGTTTGGTGTATGGACATTCCTGAGATGCCAAGAGTAGAACCCGTTAAAAAAGGTCTTGGTAATGAGCACGGAAGTTTCATCTTTGAAGAACACCAAGAACCGTTCTCACTAGACATACCTACAAATTTCGTGGGTGCCATCTTTTACGAGATCTTCTACCATCCAATGCTCCTATGATAAAATCCCTTTAAACGAATGGTTGTAGATGTGTTTGTGTATAACAAGCATTGCAAATCTCGTAGTCGTGTTTGCCATAAATATTGCAGCTAGAAGAACAAGGCTTAAAAAAATATGATGATGGAAGGACGACATCATCACACTAGCTGCAACATGAAGAGCTCTTGGGGTCAAGATTTTGGCCTAAATCTTCGAAAGGTAAGTAACATAAACCCCATTCTTTTTCTTTTTTTTTCTTTCTTTTTCTACCTTATTTCTTTCAGTAAGTAGAAATCCTCCCGATGGCTTCCCGATTATGAAGTATGTCTCCAAGCGAAAAAGAGGTAACCACCGAAATTTCATGCTCTTGAAAATAATGATTAAGTTTCCATGATGTGAGTAACACAACATATAGAAGCTTCTGGACTTGTAGGTACCTTGTTTTGGATTCGCCCAATACCTCGCTTACGAAGTAGACCGGGCGCTGTACCTTCTGGAGGGAGCCCTGCTCGTCCCGTTCAACCACCAGAGCGCTGCTAATGACGTGAGTCGTGGCACCGATGTATAGTAGGAGGTGCTCCTGGGGCATGGGAGGGACCAACACTGGAGGCGTGGTGAGGAACCTCTTAAGACCCTCGAAGGCTTCTTGTGCTTCCGCACTCCACTGAAAACCATCTTGTGTGCGTAAGAGCTTGAAGAAGGGCATGCCGCGCTCCCCGAGTGGAGAAACAAACAAATCGGCTGAGTGCCACGATGCATCTAGTGAGCTTCTGCACATCCTTCTGATTGGTTGGGGGCTTCATCTTGATGATGGCGTGGACCTTCTTTGGATTGGCTTCGATCCCTCGGTGAGAGATGATGAATCCGAGTAGTTTGTTGGATGGAACCCCAAAAACACACTTATCGGGATTGAACTTCATCCGATATGCCCTTAGACTCTCGAATGTCTTGGCCAGATCTGCTATGAGATCGGACTTGGTTCGCATTTTTACGATGGCGTCGTCGACGTATGCCTCCACGTTGCGTCCGAGCTGAGTGTGAAAAAACACCGCTGTATGATGCACTGATAAGTTGCGCCAGCGTTTTTCAGTCCGAATGGCATTGTGATATAGCAATAAGCATCAAAAGGCGTGATAAACGACGTCTTGATGCAATCTTCCTCCTTCAGACTGATATGATGATAACCCGAATAAGCGTCCAGAAAACATAAATACTCGCACCCGGCGGTGGAGTCCACCACTTGGTCGATGCGGGGGAGCCCACGAGGATCCTTGGGACACGCTTTGTTGAGGTCGGTATAGTCAACGCACATGCGCCATGTCTTGTTTTTCTTCTGCACCAGGACCGGGTTTGCCAACCACTCGGGATGGTAGACCTCCTTAATGAATCATGCTACTAGCAGCTTTTTGATCTCTTCCTGAATGGCGTCCTTTTGATCTGGTGCGAATCTTCTGAGATGCTGCTTGATAGGCCGCGCCTTCTCGTCAACGTGGAGAGAATGCTCGATCACCTCTCTCAGAACACCAGGCATGTCCGAAGACTTCTAAGCGAACACGTCCTGGCTGGCCCGGAGGAAAGTGACGAGCGCATCTTCCTATTTGCTGTCGAGCCCTGTCCCAATCACGGCTGTCTTGGCCAGATCAGACGGGTCCAACACTATCTTCTTAGTTTCTTCGGCTGCTTGGATGGAAGTCTTGGCCTGCTTCTTGGCGGGGATATCCCCTTCCTCCTGCAGGGATGCAACCTCTAGTCGGATCTTTTCCATCGCGGCAGATGAGTCCAACGCCTGCGCCATTTCACAACTTTCGCTGTCGCAGACTAAGGTCTGTTTAACGTCACCATGGATGGTGATTACACCGTTGGGACCTGACATCTTTAAGACGAGGTATGTGTAGTTGGAAACAACCACGAACTTGGCAATCCCCGGCCTTCCCAAGATGGCATGATATGCCGTCTCGAAATCGGCCACTTCGAAACTCAGACTCTCGGTCCGATATTTATCCTTAGTCCTGAACATGACGGGCAAAGAGATCTGTCTGAGTGGTATCGCCGACGTCCTGGGGATTACCCGTGGAAAGGAGATGATCCCTGCCGCAGCTCGGAACGAGGAATATTCATTTGGTCCAGGATCTTGACGAAAAGGACATTAATCCCGCTCCCGCCGTCGACCAGAACCCTTTTTAGTTTGCTTCCCCGAACGACCGGATCCAAAACCAGTGGGTACCTCCCGGGAAAGGCAATCAGATCTGGGTGGTCTGATCGATCAAAGGTGATGCGCACCTTAGACCAGCGCAAGTATTTGGGGGTCGCAGGCATGATCGCATTGATCTCCCGAGTGGTAAGCTTTTGCTTCCGCTTGGGACTCGTTCGCGTCGAAGCCCCCGAATATGTGGCTGATCTCGCGCTCAGCATCTTGGTAATCTCCGTCGGACTTCTTACCGTGACCGCCCTTGGCCGCCGACTGCTCCGAGTTTTCGGCAAATTTCTGCAGAATGAGGCAGTCCTTGGCAGAGTGCTTTCCTCGTAGGTGCAAGGGACATACCGAGTCCATAACCTTGTTATAGTCGTTGTCGTTGAGGGCTTAGGCCGGTTGCGCTCCATATTGGCGACCATCGCATCCCCTTTCCGCTTCCTATCTTTGGGCTTGCCCTGTTCATCGTTTGGCTTCTTCTTTGAGCCTCCATCATGACCACCACGATGGTTCATGATGGCCTCTTCAGTATTGGCCTCTTGGTCCGCCATTGTGAACATGGCCGATCCCGAGTCATCTGCCTGATTAGCTCCTCGCATTTGCATCCGGCGAAGAAGGCGTCGATGACTGTTTGCTCCGAAACGTTCCGGATCTCGTTCTTCTTCTTGGTGAAGCACTTGATGAACTCACGAAGAGTCTCGTTCTTGCGCCGATGCAGCTGTCCAATCTCCCATCTCCCACGGGCCTTTCATAGGTCTCTTGAAAATTGGCGATGAACTGTTCCTGGAGGTCGTCCCAAGACTCGATCGAGTTCTCCGGGAGTCCCGTAAGCCATGTTTGAGCGGTTGGGGTCAAAGCGACTGGCAAATAGTTTGCCATGACGTTCTGATCACCTCCTGCCGCGTTGACTGCTAGGGTGTAAACCTGCAGCCAGTTCTTTGGATCCCTCTCGCCATCGAACTTGTCGATGCCTTTGAGGTTAAAACCATCCAGCCAAACCACTCGGCGAAGATCGGGGGTGAATGACCGAATCCCCTCCAACGGTCGTGGCCGCCTCCGCCTCAGGGATCTACTACGATTATCCCGTCGCGGGTCTTGGCGACGCTCGTTGCGGTGGTCGCGCCGACTGGCGGTGCTCTCGGCCTGGTCATCAATGCGCCGACTGTGATGGCTTCGAGAATTTCGCTCGCCGTCGATGTGCTCCCATCGCCTGGCTTCTATGTCCTGACGAAGGTCGTGGCCGGCCGTCTGGCAAGAATTGCCGGCTGCGGAGGCGCGAGCCTAGCTCCGATTGCATGTAGAACGGCTGCGAGCTCCGACGGTCGGAGCCAGATGCGCCTCGTTTTGCTGAATGGCAGCCATCTCCACCATGGCCATCGCTCGAGCTAGGGTCTGGACAAGTGGATTGTTTTCTGGAAGTTGCGGCGCGATGGTCTCAAGAAGAGTCTTCGAGGCGACGATGTTTGCCTGGGGGGTTGTGTAAACGTCCTGATCCCTTAACTTTACCGCGCGAAGCTCGTTCTGGACGTAGTGGCCGCGGATGCGAAGCTGATGCATGCGGTCTTGGTCTTCCACTCGGCGGGAGTCCGGATCCACCGCTACCGTGGCAGTCAGCTCGTTCCCGACTGGTGGGGAGGCGGAGTGATGATCTTCCGCGCCGACGACGAAAACTTCTCGGTAGTTACGGACCTCAGTACTCTCGTTGGACTCAGAGTCTGAGAGAGAGGCTGACTTGTTCGCTCTGTCCGATGGGTTGGCCAGCATTGATGACACCCACGAACGTAGACGGATCTGGTCGGATAAGTCCGACCGGATTGGATGATGCGTTCCCTGACTGGTTATCTCCTGTCCAAATCTCGGAGGAAATCCGTCGGAGTAGCGTTTGATAACCCCAAAGTATACAACTACGCATGCTGGGACTCTATGATGATCTCAGGTCTAAGGACCATATAGGTGTACCACTCGAGACAACAATCTGATGGCACTATTAAGATAACAATCTCAGCAGTGTCTCGGAGTAGGTCAATCCAACCATCCGTGTTCTCTAACACGTGTCCACATTATTGATTCGATATCCACAATATCTATGGTATGTGAAACAGTACCATCAATCAATACATGTGCCGATCAATCATTACTGCTCCTCATAATGATTCTGGATCAGGGATCAGTTTAGAATAATGTCATACAAACAATGTGTCTCACAACCAAGTCATACTTGATGAACAAAGTTATGACCATTATTCATGGAACCTGATAAGCTAGTTATCGTAAAGTACATGAACAAAGACGTATTACACAATCATCTCATGATTGATCTAGGGCATATTCCCTTCACCGGGGTGAAGGCCCGAATTCCTTCCAGTGGTCGTGGCCGCCTCCGCGTTGGGGATCTGCTACGACGTTCCCGCCGCGGGCCCTGGCGCTGCTCCTGACGGTGGTCGCGCCGACTAGCGGTACTCTCGGCCTGATCGTCATCGCGATGGATATGATGGCCGCGAGAGACTCGCTCGCCGTTGCCGCGTTCCCGCCGCCGGGCCTCGATGTCTTGACGTAGATCACGGGCGGGTGACTGGTGTGAGTCACCTGCCGCTGAGGCTCGAGCTCGATTCCGATTGCGCGTTGTGGACTGCATGGGCCCCGGGTATCCTCTAGAAAGCCTATAAGGGAACAGACAGGGGGCGCTCCAAGTCGGCCGATTAGGGTTGAAGCTACTCGGGTTACGCATAGCTTGCGCCGCAACAAAGGATCCGAGGATATGGAATATCTCCATGTAATTAGCAGATCAATGCATACATGCCATGTAACATCATAACGGAAACAGTTGCCGTATACCCCGCGACTTTCTGTAAACTCTATCCCCCCTGCACTATATAAAGGGAGGGGGTAGAAGTCATCGAATAGGAGCCATCAAATCGTCGAGTAGGAGCATCATCTTGCATCCTGATCCATCAAATAATCCCAGAACACAGGAAGTAGGGTATTACCTCCTCCGTTGAGGGCCTGAAACTGTATAACCCTGTCTTGTGTTACCCATCTGGTCTGGTTCTTGATTAGCGTCCCCTCGTACAAATTCATTGCCGGCGGTGACCCCCCAGTCAGTCACCCGTCGACACGCGTAGATCGACTGCGAGCCGAAGCAGTCGGAGCCGGTGTTGCCTCGTTTTGTTGTATGGCCGCCATTTCTACCATGGCCGTCGCTCGAGCAAGGGCCTGGATACACGGGCTGCCTTCTGGGAGTTGCGGCCCGATAGTCTTGAGAAAAGTTTTTGATGCGATGACGTTGGCTTGGGGAGTGCTGTAAACCTCCTGGTCCCTTAGCCTCACCTGGTGAAGCTCATTCTGGACATCGCGGCCGCGAGCGCGAAGCTGACGTGCGCTATCTCGGTCTTCCACTCGGCGAGAGTCCGGGTCTGCCGCTATGACAGCGGTATCCTCAGGTTTGACCGGTTGGGAGGCGGAGTGATGATCCTCCGCCCCGAGGACAAAAACCTCACGATAATTACGAATGTCAGCGCTCCCGTCGGACTCGGAGTCAGAAACGGAGAGACTAACTTGTTCGCTCTGTCCAATGGGTTGGCCACCGTTGATGACACCCACGAACGCTGCCGAATCTGAACGGATTGACCCGACCGGACTAGCAGATTGGTTTCCCAAGTGGTTATCTCTCGTCCGAATCTCAAGAGCGGCCTGCGCGGAAGCCACGGCAGGACTCCCGAGTCCGGAGAGAAATCCAGTCAGGGAACTGTAGACCTCATCGGGCTGGAGGATGTCCAGGCCAGGGTAGGCGATCTCGTGGGGCTCTTCCTCGCTCTCCTCGCTGAGGGGCGCGAAGTGAGGCTGCCGACGGATCTTCCTAAAGAAAGCACATGCAAAATTCTCCAAGCCAAAAGGCAATGGGTCCCATTGATTGCGTGTACCTTCTTGTTGAACGGTCTCCCGCGGGGGGGAGAGACGAAGATTGCCGAGGCCGTCGGCGATGAAGTCCAGGGCGCCAAAGCGAAGAGACTCCCCTGGCCTCATGTCAACGCGCGGCGATCTTGAAAAAGCCATCTGATCTGAAAAACGATCTTGACGCTGCCCCCTACCTGGCGCGCCAACTGTCGACAGGTGACTAACTGGGGGGTCACCGCCGGCAACGAATTTGTACAAGGGGACGCTAATCAAGAACCAAACCAGATGGGTAACACAAGGCAGGGTTATACAGGTTCAGGCCCTCAACAGAGGTAATACCCTACTTCCTATGCTCTGGGATTATGGTTGATCAATATGCGGGATGCAAGATGACCAAGGTGAATGTGTATGCTCGATGATGATGCCGAAGATCTCTCTCCTTACGGTCTCTATCCCCTCCCCTTATATAGTACAGGGGGGGATAGGATTACAGAACGTTGCGGGGTATACGGCAACTATTTCTGTTATGATGTTACATGGAATGTACGCATTGATATGCTAATTACATGGAGATATACCATATCCTCGGATCTTCTCTTGCGGCGCAAGGTACGTGGAACCCGAGTAGTCTTCAACCCTAATCGGCCGACTTGGATCGCCCCCCATCTGCTCCCTCATGGGCCTTCTAGACGATACCCGGGGCCCATGTAGTCCACACTTCCTCAAGCCCGCGTACGGTGGAGTTGCGCTCGGACAGAGCAGCCTCCAGCTCCCTGGAGGCCGCCTCCCTGCGCTCGCGCTCTTCATCAAAGTCAGCCCAGGCCCGGTGTGCCTCTTCGCGGGCCACCTGGGCTTTGCTCGCCGCGGCCTTCTCCGTCCCTTGGGCCTAGGTAAGCCTCGCCACGGCCTCCTGCTCCTTCTCCTGCGCTGTCTGGAGCATGGCCTCGAGCTCAGCGATGCGGACGGTTCCACGAACTTCGTTCTCAACGGCCAGCTCGTCCGCGCGCTCTATCTGAACCCAGGCTTACGCAAGCGCAGCAGAGAGGCGTTCTATCTTCGCAGCGTCGTCGTCTGAACGCCCGCTCGCTGCCTCCATCAGCAAGGACGTACTTGCAATAAGGGCATAGAACTAAAACAGGGGAAAGTAGATCAAGACATGAAAAGGTCAGCGCCTAAGCATAAAGTGCAGACTCAGGGGTGTCACATTTTTGTTGAGAGCGAGCATGCTCTTCACCCTCTCTTCAACGGCGTCGCGCACGGTTCGATGGAACCCGCGGACATGGGCCTTATGGAACCCCAAGGGCGGGCAGCCCACTGACTCCTAGCTGCTCTCCTCCGGCGACGCGGAACGTGACGCCGCCGCCACGGATCGCACTGGTGGTGCTGCCGAAAGCAGGGCAGTCGCTCCAGCTGCGGCCGCTCGCCTCTCGGCATCCTCCACCTTGGCCGCAAGCTCAGCCTTTGCCGCTGTCGCTTGCTCTGCGGCTAATTTGGCCTCGTTGAGCTGGGCTCGGACACTCACCAGTGTAGTTTCCAGCTCGTCCACCCTCAGCTTGGCGGACATGAGCACGGTCTCCCCCTCTAGCCCGGGAATAGGATAGATCTTTATGGGCAGCCGGCCTCTCCCGGCGGCGCTCTGCGCCCTGGCGGAGTCCTGTTGCTCTACCCATTCCAGGGTGGTAGAGATCGAGCCCGCGGACGCCAGTGGGGCCACGCTGGGCATCGAGACGCTCAACTAGCCTGACGGCACGAGCACGCGCACTGGCCAGACCCAACCAGCTAACAGCATGCGCCGGTCGGGCACCGAGGGCGCTCTCCCGTTCGGAGTCTTAAAGTAATCAGCGATCCCCCGGCGATCGATCGGTCACCTTCCATGCGCCGTTTGTCCTTCGACGCGCAGGGGCGTGATCCACAGGGAATCCGTGCCGGCGTCGACCTTCACCCTCTCCGCGAACTCATCTGACTCGTCCAGCACCTCCATCGGTAGGCAGGTCGATGACCCTCTGCGGATCGGTTGACTCTTTCCCCGCACGTCCGTTGGCCTCATCAGCCCGACGGCCTCCAGCCGCTGCGACAAGGATATCCCTCGTTCGGGCGACCGGATCACTCTCGGAAGCAGAGTAATAGTGAGCAGCACGAAAAACTTACACGCTGGCTCAAGCTCTGTGTCCACGTACACCCCTGGTGTAGGACACAGGAAGAGCTCTGTCTCTAGCCCATCGACGCGACTTGTCGTGGACGCGGCCGTCTTCTTCTGGCCCGTAGGGACCTTCTTTGTGGGCCCCCGCCACGACGTCGTTACCGACAACGAACCCGCCGCTGGCGTGACCTCCTCGTCGTCGCTGCCCTGCATGGGCCGGTACATCCTCCTCTTCTTCGAAGGCACCGCGCCCTGGACACGCGCGCGGAACAGAGCTTAGGGGCCGTTGAATGTCCAACACTCGACCTACCTCGAAGGGAAGGGGCTCACCTGCACCGGCGCCTCGCGTTTCCTCGCCTGCGTCTTCGCGCCTGCCTGGCGCCGGACTCCCCTCGCCGGACATTACCGATAGGGCTGATGCCCCGCCAGACGCCGCCGGCGACCTCCCTGGCGGCGAGCACGCCGTCAATGGTTGCACGGCCAAAGGCTCCCCAGCGGAGCCAGTGGCTTGCGTGGTCCTCTTGGCCACCTTCCACGTCCGCTGCAAACAGTCGGCACAATCCGTCAAGCCCTCAAGGGCGCGCGCAGCCAGAAATTTAATCAAACACCTTACGGGCACGTACTGCGGACAGTTTATCCCTCACAATCCTCTTGGGATAGGGATTCTTGACCATGGGCTACAGCATGCCCGCGATCCTCGCAGCTTCACCGGCCGGGAGCCCTACAGGGAGTCGCGAAATTGTCACAACATGCACCAACCTAAGATTAAACATAGCAGCGCGGCACGCGCTTACCTTGATGGAAATCCCGGTCCGGATCCTCCCAGCCGCCCATCTCACTGACGCACCGCTCGCGGTGCCCCAGCGGGCTGATCCGATGCCGGACGAAGCTATTGACAACATCATAGCCCGTCAGGCCCTTCTTGGCGAGCCCCTCGATCTCGTGCGCCGTCACTAGATCCTCCGGCAGTGTCTCGCTATGCGCAAAGATTGGAGTATCCGGCGCGACGGAAGAATACTCCAAGTTTGAGCCCCCACGGTTTAGGTAGAACCACCACTGGGCCCAACCGTCGACCTTCGTCCTTACCTCGTACTCCGGGTACGTTTGGCTCCGCCCGGCCCGGCGCACGGTCAGGTAGAAGACTCCGCCATTGCCCACGCGGTCGCTGATGGACTTCAGCTCGAAGTAGAGCTAGAGGAGGCTCACCGTAGGCCGCACCCCGCAGTGCGCCTCGCATAGGTGCGCAAAGATCGATAAATGGACGTAGGATTGCGGGGACAGATTCTCCGGCCGCAGCTCTGTGAAGGCATAGAAATCCGTCATAAATTGCGACTCCGGTGCTCGGAACCCGTAGATGGCTGAACTATCGAAGCATACCAGCTTGTCGTGCTCGGGCCTTGGCTCCCAGTCTGCGCCAGGAAGCATCCATGAGCCCGGCTTCACGAAGCCGTCCCTCTCAAGATCCGCCATCCTCTCCCTCGAGAGAGCACTGTCCCCGATGAGCACCAGGAAGGCAGGAAGCGAGATGGGGAGACGAAGATGGCGGCAAAGGGGATGATTCTGCAGTAAGAATCCCCCTGCGAAACACTGCCTTATCAAGGAAGCCAACAGTCGAAGCGGAGGTCGTGGAAGTCGTGCCCAAGGAGGCGTAACTGCCCCGTTTTACTGTCAAATCGAATTCAATGCTCAAGCTTTGGCTCCCGCGACTCCCATAAATCCTAGCCGAATCTTCCCGCGTAGCGCGTGAGGCAAATTTTTTCTAAACCACAGACCGGTTCGCCACGCGACCCGCTCGAGGCTCGGGGGCTGGCTGTTGGTGATTGATAAGTGTCCCGTCCCGAGACAGACCTTGGGCAGATTCCGTACCGGCCCACCGCACGTACAGAAGGTCCAAAAGGCCACCCTGGCCATACTAAAGGAAGCGTCTAACCCACCAGGTTCTTCCCCGGGCTTGACCAGGTCAACCGTGCCTTCTTGGGTCCCAACTAGGAGCGTGGCGCACCTCCCGGGCTATCCTTAGCCTGGGAGAGGGTCCCGCGTGCAGTCCTGTTGTCCGTGGGCAGGTGGCGACAACTGTCATGTCCCATCGCACTTTCCCTGGCCTTGACTGGGAGGAACTGTGTCTCCTCGGGAACCCGCAGCCCGGGGAGAAGCACGCGGGCAGCTCGGTTTGTCGTTTGCCCCTTTGGCAGGCGGCGACGGTTGTTACGCTACGCGACACCCCGAACGGGTGGTGCGAAGCTAGTCCGGTCCAGTCAATGCTATATTGGGAATAAAGGGAAAGTGCTTTCTCCCTAAAGCATGCTTCTCCCCCGTATCAGCATCCCAAAACAAACACGTGCCCAGTACTAACCCGACCAGTTTCTCCCTGCAGGCTCCAGACCAGGCAGAGCCCCGAAATGAGACAAGGGCACCGCCACTAAAGCGAGAACGGGCGCGGGGCCCGCCGCATCAGCTCTGGGCGACCCGCCGTGCCTATAAAAGGAAGGGCCTCGGATCTATTCGAGGCCAGGTGGAATAGCGTAGCACGCGACATACACATCCGAAGCTTCCTTAGCAGTAGCCAAAGTCCTTAGCCACCTCAGTGTCCGAAATTCTCTTGTAAGCTCGGGATCGGTGCCTTCAAGCCCGGTCTTAGCAGCTCTTGTACTTTTTTCCACCATATAATCAACGGGGCTGGGGTAGAGCTATTGCCCGGCAGTGGGGCTCGAACCAGGGTAAATCGCTTGTGTCTTCTCGGTCTGTATTGCTTTCTCTCTTTCTCTCCCTCTTCCTCACCGTACGAAGGATCTGTACCCAGATCGCCAAATCGCACTAGGCTTAGTTCGGGAAGACCACGCGGCCTGAGCCCCGTAGGCTCGGCCGTCGCCCCGAGCTGCTGAGAAGGGTGGTCGTTGGGCCTCACACCAACTACAAATTCGTCTACCGGTCCGTGGACTCGCTACCCTTCAGAGGCGCGTTTCCCAGACACCGACAATCTCGGAGTCTACTTTCCCACGGATCCGGTCTCACCTCTGAATTCCTTCGGAGTCTTTCCAACTAGTTTACATGTAATGCAAGAAGACAATGTATCTAGCCACATGTACTGTAGCAACTACGGCGCGCACTGTAGCAAGCCGACCTAAATAGCCTATAAATAGATAGCCACCCCTCATATGTAACTTGGGTTTTTGTTTAGTTATGTTTTAGCCTTTGCTACATACCGGTATTCGCGCGTGTCAGTTAGACCACCTGTTTTATCGTTACAGAACCCCATCGTTTGTGTTACTTTTAGATCTGATCTTAATTCATATTTGCCAATTGAGTTGGTTGTTAATCTTGTTTTTGCTAGTTCTTTTATCGCTTGCAGGATCAAGGACCTTCATGGTCAGGTTGATCGCGCTCCAGCGAGGTCAATAACCATGTGGAGTTGGTGTACCGGTTGCTAAGGCGCAATGTCCTGGACGGTTGTAGTCGGGCCGCCAATATCGACTCCTACCAGATCATAGTTGAACTTCATCTTTGGCCCAATGTTGGTCCATGAGAGTCCTTCTCCATGGTTTCTAAGTACAATTAAATTATCCAAAGTATTAAATAGCATCCCATTCAAATTATCACTTATGGGGACGCTCAGGAATGCATTCACTTGGTGATTCAGTTGTCGTGCGTGAGCTCGAGTCATCGGTCCTTGGAATGCCATGGGATCAGCTTGTTGATGAGTTGGTGTAGGCGTGGTTGCATCAAGAGAAGTGATGTCCTCATCACATCATGTATGGGAGGCGGAGACGGCCATGTTGGCGGCCTAGTTGCTAGAGGTGACGACGTTAAATTCATTGGCCAACTGTGAGATCGTCCTGGCCGATGTGTAGGTCGATGAAGCGATGATGATGAATTAGCCTTGGCCATATCTATGCCGAACATGGTCTCATCAGGTCCTGACACTTGACTAGTCCATATAGGAAGGCCACACCTATTAACAGGGTCATGAAACTGACCACGGGGATTTACGATCTTATCGACAATAAAGCCGACAAGTTGTTCTTGCATTGCACTGACCCACTCCGGTGAGAGTTCTGATCCTCGTTTATCCATATGGCTTCTAATGGCTCCTGTTTAGGTGTGCAAGAACTCACATACATAGTAGCCACATAAATTTCTGCCGGGTGGCTGACGCAAGATCTGTGGGCAAAAAGATAACGAAGTGAAATGGGTGCATGAAAAGTTAAAAGATACCTAACTAAAAAGCTAACATTAACTTAGAGGCTCGTACACCAAATTGTTGTCTAAATTCCTCCTCGATCTTCACACGGAACCTTCTGAATGCACTAGACACATGATTACGAACCTTTAATGATTAGAATTTATTTCAATTGAAAGGACATAGAATTGGTGCAATATAGAAAGTAATAGGAATACTGGTTGACCAAGTCGATCATGCCTTGGTACCGACTAACTGGATGCCTTAACGAGTTAAAATTGTGATCTGGTTACGATCTAGCTCAATAATCACAAGGATCCAGTGATAACTATACATAAAAATACATATCAATGTATGTAAGAAATTAGTTGTAAAATCGTGTTATGAGTGAGTCGGTGCAAAATCATGTACTCATAATCCATGTTAGATATATCTGTGAATAAAAATTTGGACCAATGAGAGCATCGTAAACTGTGTCCTTTATGACTGTTTGCGAGTCTGTGAGCATCTTCTGGTTGACATTTAATGGGCCGATGAATCTTCTATCAGATATTCTCTTCCTTCTAAATATTTGTATCTTCATTCTGCATAAGATTGATATTTAGTTAATTGTGCTAGCAAAATAGTATAGCACAAGGGATTTCTGCAAACAAGACACTTATAGAACCCAGCAGCTCATTAGGCCCGCGTCGAGGGCGTTGGTTTTGTAGAGATCATACATCACCTCCCATTCAATATAAAATGAAACTTCCCCATGGAAAAAAATCTTTTTGCATGTAGTTGACAGTGAACGCAACTAGACCATTTTTGTACGCTTCCAAATACTAATCATGGAATTGCTGCATCTTTGTTGGTAGCTGGACAAGGTCCTCCCGCTTAACCAAAGCCCCGTCCATGGAGAATGGCCATCTTGTCACTTCCGCATACTCGATATCCTTTATGCCCATTGCTTGCTCTAGAGCAAGTCACATTTCTTCGAATATTTTTTTCACCTCCTCGGCGTTCTGCTCAGTTGACTGCTCATCTGCCTTGATTCTTTTCTTGGCCTTTGACAATGTCCGCTCGTAGTCTGATACAAGAGGCTTGTCTTTTAAATCCTTTAGATTTTTAATTGTCGCCAAAGATCTATACCATTCGTTCGTAAAGGGCTGGATCTTCTTAGGAGGTGATTTTTGTTTTAAAATGTGCAGCAACATGAGCTCTTACATCCGCATCGAGCTTTTCTGCTATCTTTTCGTATGACAACTTTGGAAGGGTGTCAGCTTCTTAGGAAGCGGAGCCAGCTTCATGGGAACTGGTGGTTGAACAGTCTTGCTTGGTTTGTCTATCACCTTCTTGCGAGTTGCTGACCGAGGAGGTGATGGACTTGGAGATGCATTTGGTTGTTCTGCAGGAGATTTTGGGGGTGAACCGCTGATGTTTGCAAGTGTTTGCGGGGTTGGGCTTCTTTTGCCATGGTCCTAGAGGTCTTTTCGTGTAGAGGACACGTCCATGTTATGTTCAAAGACGATGAACCTTTTGTGCCATAGGACGCAACTATGTAGCGCCTCTCCTAGTTTCGTAGTTCCGTCACCTCCGGGAATGTTGAGGAGAAGGTCCTGAAACCCTAGGAATACCTCGTCCACCGATAACTTGGAGTAACCCAACGATAAATTTTCTCCATGGAGGACCTGCCCCAACACCACTAGGTGAGCCATCAGCCGCCTTGATCGTGAGGTTTTGTGGTTCAATGTGCATCTCACAAGGTGTCCGTGCCTAATGTCGTCGATAGGAAAGTTTCCTAATTCTCCTTCGAGTCCACCGGAAGCGCAGCTGCTCCGTCGTACGAAGGGGGACTGATGACGTCCGGAGGAGGTCCCTGGTTTGACTCTTGCTGCTGGTTCATGGCTAACTAGACCTGTTTACGAATCTCTTCTTGCATCCCCTCTTTCATGTCCCTTTTTGCTTGCTCGAGCGCACCAGCTAACTGAATTTGTAGCTGCAGTGCCTATCGAGCCTTGCCTCTCTGATGACTCTATAGGTCTCGGTGTCCTCAATGAATCCAATCTTTCATGAGACCACACCTTTACCTCGTGTACGCCCAAGGTGCTCTAGGTTTTGTAAGGCCCTTGTTAGCTCGTCATTCTCCCTGTTTGGTATGA
The DNA here is from genome assembly GCA_005191435.1 of Raddia distichophylla. Lineage (NCBI taxonomy): Eukaryota > Viridiplantae > Streptophyta > Magnoliopsida > Poales > Poaceae > Raddia > Raddia distichophylla. Next base: position 601,326 of record SPJY01000982.1, on the reverse strand, counting down.
AGGTGCCTTGGGATGTCTCCTCGAATGATTCAACAACCCTTTTGGCCACCTCCCTCAGCTCAGGGCCAAACACCGCCTTCCCGTCATCATCAACGTGGCCGCCGTGAGCAAAGAACCAATCCTTTGCTCTTTTCGTCGACCACTGCAATGGTATTGGTAAGACACCTTTCGCCAACAAGTGAAGACGGCGGCTTGAGGAGGGTGAATAGACGACACAAATTTTCGACGCTACCATTTTCATCAAAACCTGGACAACTTGATAATTATGTTTACCCATAGCATGCATGACTAAGAGTCATGAAACATGTGGGAATTTTTCATTCACAATCCTTGTTGGCGATTCTTATGCCTATTAGAGTTTTAATCCGCAAGTGCACGGATATCGCAGTAGCTTTCACCCTGGAGTATTCCTAAGGTATCGATTTCCCACAAGGAACGAGAAGTTTCTAATTTCTAAACTTATTCACCCGGATGGATATGATTATGCTAATGTGGAATCAACAAACGGATAAATGTATTTCGGATCAAGAGGCTCTTCGGACAACAGTCAGAAAATTTCAAGTTCTAATCTTATTTAATTTGCGGCCCTGAATCGGAGCTCGGGCACTCACTACCAGCCGCTATCCTGAATTGGAATCCCGAATGGTTATGATCGTCCTGGTTTGGCTCAACTGGTCTGCAAGTAACGGGGTGGATTTCACAAAGTCTAAGCCGGATAATAGGGCTGTCACCACCTATTACCCTACCACATGTCCGTTGAAACAGGTGCCTACCGGCTACTAACTAGTCCAAACACCACGTCTGTTCCTAGTAGTAATACGTACCAAGGACGTCACTTCAGTACGCACCCCTACTACCTCTTATACTAATCTCTAGGTGGACAATTAAGCACAAAGATCTTAGCACTTAAGAATAGTACGGGCCTAATACCAACAGAGACAAAATAAATAGACTGAACTTGATAATTAAATAAGACAAGACTGAGTGTTACCGATAGAAGACGGAAGCAGAACCCGCAACCGAGTCCAGCTCCGGAGCTCAAGTGAGGGATACCGACACTCCGGCTCCCCCCTACACTAACTCTCCTCTCTCTCCTACTCTACTTGAGAGTAGCACAACTCTACTTCACTCTCACTTGTGTTGCTCTTTGTTGTTCATCTTCAAATGAAGGAGATCACCTCCTGTTATAGGCCACCGTGACCAATGGGGTGTTGACACAACTAGGGACAGGTGTCACAAGCTTCTTGCCGAAGGGGAAATCCAAAGGAGCCAAGAGGTGGGTCGGCCGGTCTAGGGGTGTCGATCGGCCTGCCTTTGTCGATCCCGGCCCTCCAATTTGGCTAGGATGCCTCTTGTGCGGTTTAGATCTTCTCCCTAAGTCGGTTTGGCAGTTGGAGACCGGTAACATCGGGTTTCTTTAGAATCCTATGCATAACTTGAGGATTACTCCTCTTTCTGGATGAAACCGACTGAAATCAACAGCGTGGATGTGCTCTAGGATCTCTTATAGAAGTCCCGGTGCGACCCTGACCTGACTGGGCGAGGGAGGTGGGTCGGCCGGCCTAGGGTGGGTCGGCCGGCCTGCCTTTGGTCGATCCCGGCCCTCCAATTTGGCTGGGTTGCTCCTTGTATAGTATAGATCGTCTCCCTAGGTCGGTTTGGCAGTTGGAGACCGGTAGCATTGGGTTCCTTTGGAATCCTATGCATGACTTGTGAAGCACTCCTGTTTCTGGATCAAACTGATTGAAATCAATGGCTTGGATGTGCTCTAGTATCCCTTTATATGCCCTAGTGCGAGCCTGGCCTGGTTGGGTGAGAGAGCTGGGTCGGCCGACCAAGGGTGGCTCGGCCGACCCACTCTTTTGTTCGGCTCGGGCCCATTTTCGCTCAGTGGGTCACTGCATGCAAAATCTTACCAAAACTCATGGAACTTTGTAAATTTGCACAATTTTAGTTCAGGTTTCATTCATTTCACCAAATGTTGACGATCGTAATTATGTTAATTGTTATCGAAATTGGCCGTCAACACACCCCACACTTAGGTCTTTGCTCGTCCTCAGGTAAAGGTTAGTTTCAAAACTAATAACTCTATCAGGAAAAAGGTAGACAAGCATAAAAATTATTCTAAGGTTTTCTCAAATTGTTGGGATTTGAAGTGTCTACTAACCTCATCTTATAAATGTTGGCAAATGGAATGGACATGAATGAATAAATAATCTTACTAAGGATTAGTGTTCCTACAGTTTTTGTTTTTCGAAAGAATGCATGGCTCTTTTTTCTTAGGTGAAACACTCTTGGTCACTAAAAAAGTGTTTTAACCTTACCAAGGCCAGGATAGCCCCTCATCCTACATCTAATGCTTACGTGGAGCTCGGGTAGGATAGGTAATATGGTCATGTCACACTTTTGTCAGGTTAAAATTAGATCCTAATGAAGATAATGTTATTCCTATTTTCAATCATACAAGAATTCATGTCCAGGAGTGAGGAAGAGAATGAACTCACGCCAAAGGAATAAGAAGAAATACAAGTGCAAGGATGTGTGGTACTAATGAGTCCAACACATCGATCTTGTATTTATGGAGTGATGGTTTTCCTCCTAAAAATCCATTTTTCAAAACCTTTTTGTTCCTTTTTGCAGGGAAGGCTTAAAAAGCATGAAGAGATATTTTTTTATGGAGAATTTGATCTCTCCCACTTTTTTATTGAGTCTGTGATTGATCTCCTTTTCTCCCTCTCCCTTTTGCCTTTGACATAATAAGAACTTTTTGGAAAGTTTTGACAAATGGATATTTTATTTTGGAGGACCATCACATAGGTAGATATATATGGTGGTACCAGACGAGATAATTGGCTATCTTTTTATGGGGTTGGAATATCTGGCGAAGGTTGACGCTTAATTCCAAGACGGAAATTAGCGTTGCCGGATATGAAAGGCTAGCAATCCAAAAAGGGTACGCGAAAGGAAATGATTGGATCAAATAACATCTCTTAAGAGGATTCAAATTCTAACCCAACTTAGCATGATCAATGACCATTATGAGACTTGTATGGATCATGATAAATATATGGATGTGGTAGGTAATGAAAAGTCACTCTAAGAATCAAGAGCCAGTTTTTTTTTTGAAAACCTCTGAGGAACAACTAACCTTAGGCAAGAAATTTATTAAGCATTCTATATCTTATGAGCCAAAAATTTAGATGTGATTAATCCTAAAAAAGCTTTCCCACAATTGTTGAGCCTAACCAAAGAATAGAAATTATGCAAGTCAAAATTTACCGGACATTGTTATAGTTTCGAAATCATTGTATTCTCGGTATCAAAATTTTTGTATAATTATTTACCAACATTATGTGAGCAAGTGACAGAAATAAATATCAACAATAGGGCATAGGGAACATACCAGAATCTTTCGGAGCCGAATGGGCGACGATGGTGGGTCGGCCGGCCGGTCTGGCTGGGTCGGTCGGCCTGGCTCCATGCCCGACTGGGTCCAATTTTCTTCCAGTATGTACATTTCTCTCTGTACTTTGCATTTCTCATATGTATGTTAGTAACAAAGTCGACCGGTGCAGAAAATTGCACCGGTCGAGGCTTGCACAATTAAACAATCGATTATTTATTTCCTTGAGTAGCGAAGCAAACATGGGCGCGTACATTGGGAAATCAAAATATTTGAAAATAATTTGCCCATGAATTATTCACGATGGCTGAGTTTGAGCCGTCGAGATAGAGTCTTCCCGCCTTAGCGAAAAACCGAAAGAAAGTGCGCACGTGCCTCAGTTACCTAATCTCGACGGCTTTCGTGTGGCCGTCGATATTAGGTGCACTGTGTCGACGGCATGACCTTGGCCGTCGAGATTAGGTCATCTGTGTCGACGGCTTATATTTGGCCGTCGAGAATAGTTTTGGCCGTCGAGATTTCGCGCGTTTCCTGTAGTGAGTAGTGTCCTTTCTATGTAATTGGTGCCCTTGTGTCCGTTGGGACGTTTGACTATGTTGGCTTTCTCTTGGTGGTGTGTATTTAGGAATGAAAATGGTAAAGATAATTTCTAACCTACCAATCGTCCGAGCCAACTCGGATAGCGATTTGGATAATATTATGATGTCCAAATTATTTTATGTGGATACCATACGCATACAAATAATATCTTATAGATATTATTTGGGTTTTTATTAGATAATATCCGATGGATACTATCTACATAGTAAAAGTGACCATCTCCATTATACTACACCTAACTGGACCCATCCTTTCTTGTAGTCGCGCATGCCTCATATATTTACGTATATTGTCATTACACACCCATTATTCCCCACGTTAGGATGATTAACCAATGCTCATAACAATAAAATGTATATGGATTTATAAATCTCTTTTTCCGGTAGGATTTTTCGGCATGAGGATTGTTGGCCAGACGATGTCTTGGAAAAGATTAGGGGTGACCTGTTGGTAGCCTAGTTGGCGGTACTATTGGCCTAGACGGGTGTTGAGTTTGGGGTGCATTTGCCTCATGTTATCTAAACTCTTCTTTGTATTTGCTTCTCCTTTTGAATGAATTTGGCAGCTCACCTTTCTTCAAAAAAAAAAAATCTCTTTTTCTTCATTAGTACTCATACTTATATACATACCACCGTGACTATGAGCCATGAATTAAGTTGATGCGTGATAAGTGATACGGAAACACTTGTGTTAGGATGTCCGGCCGGTCCGGACGTGCGCAGGCAGTGGGCCTGTAGCCCAAGGCCGGCCCATGCATGAGACTGACGGGAAAATGAGCTTGCGCAGGAGAAATAAAAAATGATGACGCAAGGCTGACGTCAGCAGATTCCGTTTTTGCATTTTTCTTTCGGCGATCATAATTTTTGATTGGATGCTCTGATCCACAAACCGTTTGCACCAACGTGTTCCTCATATTTTTTCGAACAAAACAAGATGTTTGTTGCCATATAAATCTTCAAACTTACCTGACGAAACTTGGGGTTTGCCTACTGAAACTTGGGTTTCGCCTACTGAAACTTGGATTTTCATATTCATAAACTCGCCGAACTGTCAAGTTTTATCAGGTTTGATGCAAGTTTCATCAAGTTTTAACAGGTTTCATTCAAGTTTCTTCAAGTTTCATCGGGCCAATCCAAGTTTCATCAAGTTTCAACAGGTTTCATCCAAGTTTCATCAGGTTACATCGAAGTTTCATCTGGTTTCAACAGAACACGACCAAGTTTCATCAGAACACGGCCAAGTTTCGCTAGTATATATGTAAGTTTCATAAGTGCCTTCTCCTAATTCACATCAAAAATCGAAAAAGTGAAAAATTCAAAAAATTCAAAAAGTATTTAAAATGGGTTGCTCTCGATTTTATAAGAATTATGAAATTTATTCCAAGAATTTTGAACACTGTTTGAATTTTGAACAAAAATCGGAAGCTTAATTGAAAATTTGATCTAAGGCACTGATTTATCTAGTCGCTGGTTTCCTGGGACGTGGGCGCTCAGCATCACGTTGGATTGGTGCGGTAGCGGGGATCCGATGGCGCAGGCAGGTCCGCTCGGCATTACGTTGGATTGGTGCGGTAGCGGGGATCCGACGGCGCAGGAAGGTCTGGACGGAGTCCGACGCCTGGCGCTCGCCTATGTGATAACTATATGTGTTTTATATGCTTTTTTTAATATGTTGTCGCATATTATCCGATAGAGAGCGTCCATATCTGATCTTTATTCGTAACCGATATTATTTGTATCCGTATTCGAATCCGATATTAATTGTGTCCGAAACCATATCCGATAAAAGATAGGTGAATTAAGTTGATGCGTGATAAGTGAGAACTATATGTGTTTTATATGCTTATTTTTTAATATGTTGTCGTATATTATCCGATAGACAGTGTCCATATCTGATCTTTATTCGTAACCGATATTATTTGTATCCGTATTTCAATCCGATATTAACTGTGTCCGAAACCATATTCGATAAAAGATAGGTGAGCTTGCATTACATAGGCCCCAGGATGAACTTAACTAATTAGGGGCATACCAATTGTTAGCCAGAGTTAATTTCCTCAAAAATACGAATGCGTTAGTTAGAGATTATTATCATCCAACGCAATATACATGCATCTCCTAACTTTCCGTTGCTCTAGCTAGCGGTAGAAATTTCCACAAGAAACATAGAGCACATGCATCTTGTTCTTGACTAGCAAAAAACTCCGCTGAACTCCATGGCGAGATTAATCTGCGTCGACAGTCAATTAATTTAGCAGCGTGCGCTTTCCCACGCTGACACCGAGTACTCAGACGGCTTTGCACTGTTTACCGACCGTGGTCTCCCTCCCAGGGACGCATCGCTGCCAGCCTGCAACCTAGAACCTCAAATCTGACCTAGATACCTAGCTCGTGTTGTGTCTGCAGATTAGGTGAAGACGAAGACGAAAGTAGCAGGCAGAGACATGGCAATGTGGCAAACTGGCAACCAAATCCGAGCCAAGAACCCGGCTGGACCACTGAAATCGACTACCGGTTGGTGTAATACACGCATGGAAACCGGAAAACTATGGAAAGCGCAGACGAGGCGCTGCCGGAGGCGGGTAGCATTCTCCTGCATGCGTGGTCCGTCAAATTCCATGGAAATATTGCCGTGAATTGGGCCGTGGCGCCGCCGCAGAGTGAAAACGAGAGCTACCAATAATAAGCTAGCGAGAGGACAGGGCCAAGGGCATGCGAAACCATCATAATACCAGAAGCAGACAAGCAGGTAGCGGGTAGCGGGTAGCTTCCGCCCAACGGCCATTCGTCTGACGGGTAGGATTGGCTGTATAAAGATTTTCAAATATCCGTAAAGGTGACAATATTAACAAATAGTATATACAGTTCTTTCGTATTACTCCCTCCATACCACAATTTAACATGGACAGCGTCTTCAAAATACAACTTTGGTAAATTGTTGCTGCTGAAATTTATATATATAATCCGCTAATTTTATAAAATTATAAAAAAGTTTCTTGAGAGAAATATGCGTGTATATTTTGAAGTTCTCGGTTTAAATAGTTCATAAAATTACAGATAAAGTTTCAAAATTTTGAGTGGTGCATTTGAAACGTTAAATTTTTAATGATATATGGGTGTGAAGTACATATTTCATAATAATTATTTATCTAAAATACTCTATAATTGAGCAGTTGACCTAGATCCAACTACGGATCACATTCGTCTATTCCCTTCATCTATCATCCAACAACCATAATTTCCCAAGAGTTTGCTATCCACTCGATACGTAGAGACCACAGACTCTTATCTTGATACATATAGACCACGGACTCAATCAAACATAATTTTCCAAGAGTTTGCTATCAACTCGATACGTAAAGACCACGGACTCTTGACTCGATACGTATAGACCACAAACTCTTGCCCATATATACACGGGATTAATTTTTATTCTCCCATTGTCTGCCCGGGCCAGGTAGTGGAGTAAATTCAGGTTTCATATAGAAGTAGGAGTATAGCTCTGTTAAGAATACGCTCCAGTATCCTCCCCTTCATGTCAATGCGTACGGACGCATACAACCTATTAATTAAGCTTGCAGCACGGTAAATAACAATCGTGATGCACATACATCTAATATAAACTACTCTAAAATTGAGCAATTGGCCTAGATCCACCTACAGATCTCATCTGTTTATATCATTTCATCCAACAGCCATAATTGGATCACTTAAACTTCACTTAAATTACCCACATTTGCCACTCCATCTATCTAAACCTGTCATGTACGAGTACAACCGGCTGTCCGTCGAGCTGGCCTACGGTGACGCCACCGACGTGGACTCCCTCGCCGACGCCTTCCACGGCTGCGATTATCTAATATATTCTGAGCTCGATTCAAATTTGGATCAAACAATAGATGTCCGTAAGCTGTACGTGTACTATATACCTGTACAAACTCCTACCGTCCTATGACGCGTGCATGCATCGTGCTCACGCGGGGGACGCCGGTGGCCTGAACCCGTACGTGCACGCACACGCTTCCTCGCCGCCGCCTTCTTCGCGTCGCCATCGCTTGACCGGCCGCCGCTCCAAGCGCCGCCGTCTCCGCTGGCTGCCGCGCGTGACCCGCCTTCGCTCTTTGTACGAGTATAACCGGCAGTCCGTCGAGCTGGCCTACAGCAACGTCACTGACGCGGACTCCCTCACCGCCGCCTTACATGGCTGCGATTATCTAATGTATTCTGATCTCGATTCGAATTCGGATCAAGCAATAGTTATCCGTAAGCTGCACGTGTACAGTATATCTGTACAAACTCCTACCGTCCTACGACGCGTGCATGCATCGCGCTCGTGCAGGGATGTCGACGACCTGAGCCCGTACACGCACGCGCATGCTTCCTCGCGTTGTGGTCGCTTGACCACCCGCTGCTCCAAGCGCCGCCGTCGCCGTCGGCCGCCACGCATGACCCGCCGTCGCTCCTACGTCCTGCCCCCGTCGTATGAGCGCCCGCGCTGCCGTGAACCGTTGTAGCTCCTATAAGAAATTAAGACTTTTCGCTTTTCGTTTACTGTCTGGTTACAGCTGTATCCTCTATGAAGATGCTTTCAATCTCGGTTTTTTATCAAGTTGCATAGGGTTATTTTAACTTACCGATAAATGTAAAATCTTTATTTTTTTATTAAGTTGCATAGGTTTATTAAGTTGTATAGTATATTACTCTAACGTGCTTTGCACGTGCACGCTTGCTAGTATTTTATAATATAAGAGTAGATAAACATAAAACGTTCCTAAAAAATATTTAGAACGAAAGTAATGCATACTTGATATTACTGTAGTCTTTTTATTGCTTTTAAAATGTGGGCGTGGACGGGAGCCGATCACAGGGATTGAACAGGGTTCTTCATACAAAAAAATCAAAGCATTTAAAGAGATATATAGTGAAACATTGTAAGAAAATACTGACAAAAACAGCTTAAAAACAAGTCGGTGGACCGCGCGTGGGCAGATCTTGGTCTTGTGCATCGGAATTCGGAAGACACGTACCGGCCGGTTGCCACTGTTACAAGCAGGAATATTCATTCTGCTGCGCCTGCGCTGCGAAATCGCTCGGAACCATCGCTTGCTACCATGGCTCGCCTACTCCCAAAATAAGAACGCATCTGCTTGCCGCACCAACTGATCACAAGACAAAACACTATACTCTTGATTTGCAATTCCAAGCTTCACCTTACGCTTTGGAGCATGCAGTATACTATTATATTGCATCCTGGAACCTGAATAATGCTTCTGATAGTGCGTCGTGGGTGCGCTTGATCTGAACAAACGCTTATATAATTTTGCCTTTGAAAAGTCAGGTTACATGTACACTATTCAGCATATATAGTACGGTTCGATTGGATAGTTTCACTACTAGAAATGTAACATTTATCGAGCGTAAAGAGACAAATCCTACGGACTCTCGGTAAAGAAAAAAGTGGCCGACGGTTTGTAGTTTTTCGACGGTTATGTTGAGAACGCTCGGTAATTATTACTTTCTTCGACGGGGCATGCCATTTACCTAGAGTGCGTTAGTGGCTCTCGGCCATTTACGAAATCACCGACAGGGGGAAATCTTTACCGTGTGTGGAAGTACAACCCTCGGTCATTGTAAACAGTTACCGACAGTTTTTAGGAAACCCTTCGCCATTCATGGGAATGGCCAACGGTAGAACTAAAACTCTCGGCCATCTAAAAGAATAGCCGACGGTTAATAGAAAACCCTTGGTCATTCAAGGGAATGACCGACGGTTGAAATAAAACTCTCAGTCATTTATGGTGATGGCCGACAGTTAAAATAAAACCCTCGGCCATTTGAGAGAACCCTCGGCCATTCAAGGAATGACCGAAGGTTTAAAGCAAAACACTCGACCATTGTATACAAAATGATAGGAGTTAAAAAGGAATGCATGTACAATTTTAAACAACAAGTGTGTGAGGTGAGTTGGCTAGGTGGGAGAGTTTTATTCAATAGGTCATGGGTTCGAATCCTATGTAACACACATTTATAATTAACTTGATTTAATGGGAAAAAAATGATGTCAAAGTTCAAGTATGTATAGAGAGGTTCATCCTGATAGGAAAATATTTTTAAATTTAAATTCACAAATGAACATAATTTAAATTCAAATGGGATGTTAAACGTTGCTTTGATCACATGAAATATGAAACTCCAGCTGAACTTCTCTGGAAAGCTTCAGGTTTCAAAGGGGTCACCTCAAACGGAAGTTCTAAATTCTTTGATTTTTTACAGGTGTGTAATTCCCAGTGAAAGCAACATGGAACAGTTTGAACATTTGAAATTAGGTTTTTCAAATTTATAAAATTTAAACAGATAGGTTTGACCATTGTTGCCCTTTAAGGGGGGTTGTCCTCGAGACATGCACTAGTATCGACGGCCTGAGAGTATGCCGTCGATATTGTGAACCTTACTTGACGGTAGTCAAAGGAAACCCTCGGGATAAATTGTTTCGACGGTTTCCTTGTATGCCGCCGACACTAGCTTCCCCGACGACTGTGTCGACTGCTAGTCCTTATGCCGTCGACACTGAGCTGACCGCTATCAACTTAGTGTCGACGGCCAAATACAAGCGGTCGATACCGAACCATAGTCTCAACCGCTTCATAAGGACCGTCGACACTAAGTCGGCCGTTATGTCGTCAGTTTCGACGGCTTCGTTTAGGCTGTCGATACTGCAGAATTGCGCAGCGTAGTGTCGACGGCCAAACCCTAGGCCATCGACACTGCCCTTGTTATAGAGGGCAGGCGGGCTCGGGGACTTAGCGATTTCGCTAAGTCCCCAGCCTCCACGCCGCCTCGTGCCGTGCCGCCTCCCCGCCGCCGCGCTGGGCCGTCTCCACACCGCCGCGCCGCCTCCCCGCCCCGCCGACGTCTACCCGCAGCCGCCAGGACGCCTCCTGGCCCGCCGCCGTCTCGCCCCGCCGCCGCACCGCGCCGCCTCGCCCCGTGGCCGGCCCTCTCCGTCGCCTCCTCCAACGCCAGCCTGTCCCGCGCCGCGTCCAGTGTCCGTTCTCCACCACGCCCGCGCCGCCGGCCGCCGCCGGCCGCCTCCGCTGCCCCACCTCCACCGCTCCCGCGCTGCACGCCACATCTCGCCGGCCACCGCGTCGCCGGAGCCGCCTCGCCCCACCACCACCCCGTCGTCTTCTGCAACGACATCGAAATACTTTCCCGGGCTTTTTTTTTTTAAATGTTGGTAGTGTAGTGTCGACGGCCAATAATATTTAGTGGGCTCAGTCACGTCCATCTCAAGCAAGCCCGTGGCCAAAATCCGACGGCTAAGGATAAAGCATTCCGGAGCACTTCTACGACAGGATAAGCCGACATCTTGCACCCTAGTAAGGCTCCGCGCAGTTTGGAATTCCCGCGGTCTAAGGTACAATAAGCCCACGTCAGATTTGTTTGAATGGAAAACTTGGGCCTTGCAGCGCTCGGGGGCTGAGGGATTTTGCGCCCAGATCTTTCCTAAGTCCTTAACTTCGCCAAGCCCGCATCGCCGCGCGGCCTAACGAAGCTCGGGGGTTGGGGGTTTCGCCAATTTTTTCTAAGTCCTTAACTTCGTCAAGCCCGCACCGTTGCGCGGCCTAACGAAGCTCGGGGGCTGGGAGTTCGCGCGAATTTTTTCTAAGTCACTCTAGTCTCTAGACCGCGCCCAACTCCAAGATTGCACTTAGACTTGGCCGCGGCCCGGGGGCTGAATGACTAGGTGCACCAAAAACAATCATTTCCAAAGCAACCTGTTTGCCTAATTTTTCTAAGTTCGCCTCAGAGCTTCGTTACTATTCATCTATTTCTCCTACTTTTCGTATTCCATATTCGCACAGGAAGGGGGAATAAGCAAGCTAAAAGAGGCAGATTCATCAAGGAACTGGCATTTCAGAGAAGGATCTTACAAGAACAAAGAATGTACAAGCAAAAGGGAACCCAGCGTCCCAGACTACCGCAAAAGAGGGCGCCGCGCCCCTACAGCTACGGCGGCGCCCAAGTCCTAAAACTACCTCGCTGCGCCTAGCAGCGGCGCTGACGACGAGCCGGCGGAGCTGCAGACTCCGCCGACGGTGACGACGACGACGACGATGGCGTCAGCGGGTCCGGCACGGGCATCGACGGCCCCGGCGCGATCGGGTGCCGCCTTCGCCGCCGGTGGATACTTGCGCCCATGAACAGCGGCGGCGCCACCACGGGAGCTTTCGCCACCGCCTCGGTTTCTTCCTCCGCCGCGGCCTCCGGCGAAGCCTCCTCTTCTGCCGCCAGCGCGGCGGCGTACGCGGCGTCGGCGGCGATCTGCGCCGCCACCGCATTCTCCTCCTCTGTTTGGACCTAGCGCTCTCTGCTTTGCTATTCTGAGGGGGGCGCAGGCTAGGCGTGAAGGCCACGCCACGTGCTATGCCTCGCTTTATAGGCCAACGGCAGCGCGGCATCCTGTCAGGCTGCGGGCTACCCGAAGCGCCGCTGCGCACGAAAGAGCAAGCAATTAAAACCCACTGCGCGAGCTGAAGAGACGCGCGCGCACGCTTCCTCGTAGAAAACCAATCGCGCCAGTCGCCTCGCGAGGCGTGTCCTGGTCCCGCTGTCAGCGAAGGAAAAAGTTCGCTGCGTATCGAGGCCCACTGTGCAGACCTAGCCCACCAATGCGAACAAGGCCCGACGGCGTCTCCGCGGCCTGACGCGTGGCTTAGGCCGGGTACACGAACCGTCGCGGGTGGTTTCGCCTCCACATCCATGCCTGGCAAACGTGCCCCTGCCGTTAGCGGAACAATGTGCCGCGCTGCACAGCCCACTGTGCATGCGATTTGACGCAATAAACTAAGGAAAAATGGCTAAGTCCTTCGGCCACCACACAATACGCGATGCTTATCCGTTAAGCGAGCGGTAAAAGAAAATATATATGCGTTTACAGTACAGAGTTCGGGAACAGAGTAGACCGGGTCAAACTATGGCCCGCGTTGCAGCTGAAGCCTTGCGCCTAGAGTAGCTCTATGGCTTGCAAGTCTATATCGTTTCGTTTTTGACGCAGTTTAGCCTGGGCTTTGACGAGCTCTTGCTCCTGCTTCCTTAGGGATTCCGTCTCGGCCTCGGACTTCGTCCCGGCCTCTCGAAGCGCAGCAATCTCCGCCGCGAGCTTATCGCGGGCTTCCTCAAGCCCGCGTACGGTGGCGTTGCGCTCGGACAGAGTGGCCTCCAGCTCCTTGGCGGCCGCCTCCCTATGCCTGCGCTCTTCATCAAAAGCGGCCCGGGCCCGGTCTGCCTCCTCACAGGCCGCCAGGGCTTGACTCGCTGCAACCCCCTCCGTCCCTTGAGCCTGGACAAGCCTCGCCACGGCCTCCTGCTCCTTCTCTTGCGCTGAGTGGAGCATGGCCTCTAGCTCGGTGACGCGGGCTGTTCCACGAACTTCGTTCTCAACGGCCAGCTCGTCCGCACGCTCTATCTGAGGCCGGGCTTGCGCAAGCTCAGCAGAGAGTCGTTCAATCTTCGCCGCGTCGTCGTCTGACCGCTCGTTTGCTGCCACCATCAGCGAGGACGTGCCGGCAATGAGGGCGTAGAACTGAAACAGGGGAAAGCGAATCAAGTCACGGAGAGACCAACGCCTAAGCATAATGTGCAGACTTAGGGATGTTACCTTCTTATTGAGAGCGAGCATGCTTTTCACCCTCTTTTTGACGGCGCTATGTATGGTTCGATCGAACCCGCGGACATGCGCCTCATGGAACGGCAAGGGCGGGCAGCCTACCGACTCCTGGCTGCTCTCCTCCAACAGCGCGGAACGTGACGCCGCCGCCACGGATCGCACCGGTGGTGCTGCTGAAAGCAGGGCGGTCGCTCCAGCTGTGGCCGCTCGCCTCTCGGCATCCTCCGCTTTGGCCGCCAGCTCGGCCTTCGCCGATGTCGCTTGCCCCACAGCCAGTTTGGCCTCGCTAAGCTGAGATCGGACACTTGCCAGTGCAGATTCCTGCTCGTCCACCCTTAGCTTGAAGGCCGCGAGCTCAGTCGGCTCCTCTAGCCCAGGGATAGGATAGATCTTTATGGGCGGCCGGCCTTTCCAGGCGACGCCCTGCGCCTGGCGGAGTCCTGTTGCTCCACCCATTTTGGAGTAGCAGAAACCCAGCCCGCGGACGTCCATGGGGCCACGCTGGGCATCGAGACACTTAACCAGCTAGCAGCATTCGCCGATCGGGCACCGAGGGCGCTTTCCCAATCGGAGTGTTGAAGTGGCCGGGGATCCCCCGGCGATCGATCGGCCACCATCCGTGCGCCGTGCGCCCTTCAACGCGCAGGGGCATAATCCACAAAGAAGTCGTGCTGGCGTCGACCTTCACAGTCTCCGCGACCTCGTCAGAGGCGTCCAGCACCGCCACCGGTAGGCAAGCCGATGACCCTCCGTGGACCGGCTACTCTTGCCCCGCGCATCCGTTGGCCTCACCAACCCGGCGGCCTCCAGCCGCTGCGACAAGGATACTCCTCTTTCAGGCTCTACCGGTTCGCTCTCGGCCGCCACGGCTTCAGCAGAAGGAGGCTGCACCTCAGCAGCCACTTTGGCGCTACACACTGCGATCGAAAGCACACATAACGATCAGACACGGAAGTAGAATGATAACGAGCGGCGCGAGAGACTTACGCGCTGGTTCAAGCTCTGTGTCCCCCTACACCCCAGTGTAGGGCGCAGGAAAAGCTCTGTATCCAGCCCGCCGACGCGGCTTGTGGTGGCACGGTTGCTTTCTTCCGGCCTGCAGGGACCTTCTTCGAAGGCCTCCACCGCGGCGTCGCTGCCGGCAACAGGCCCGCCGCTGGTGCGACATCCTCATTGTCGCTGCCTGGGACGGGCCGGTACGCCCTCCTCTTCTTCGAAAGCGCCGCGCCCTGGGCACATGCAAAGAACAAAGCTTAAGGGCCGCTGAATGCCCAATACTCGACCAACGTCAGAAGTGGAGGGCATACCTGCGCCTGCGCTGCGCGTTTCCTCGCGTGCGTTTCTGCACCTGCCCGCGCCGCATTCGCCGCGGTCAATGCCTGCGTCGGGCTCCCCTCGCCCGACATCAGCGACAGGGCTGACGCCCCGCCGGACGCCGCTGGCGATCTCCCTGACAGCGAGCGCGCTGCCAGTGGTTGCGCGGCCAAAGGCTTCCCTGCGGGGCCCGTGGCTTGCGTGGCTTTCTTGGCCACCTTCCACGTCCGCTGCAAATAACCGGCACGCTCCGTCAAAGGCCTCAAGGTCGCGCGCGGCTAGGAATTTAATCGAACACCTTACGGACACGTACCGCGGACAGTTTATCCCTCACAAGCCTCTTGGGGTGGGGACTCTTGTCAATGGGCAGCAGCATGCCCACGATCCTCGCAGTGTCGCTAGCCGGGAGTCCTTCAAGACATCACGGACGATCAAGACGTGCGTCGACCTTGAATCAAACAGGGCGGTGCGGCAGGCGCTTACCTCGATGAAAGTCCCGGTCCGGATCCTCCCAGCCACCCATCTCGCTGACACACCGCTCGCGGCGTCCCAACGGGCTGATCCGGTGCCGGACGAAGCTGATGGCAACATCGTAGCCCATCAAGCCTTTCTTGGCGAGCTTCTCGATCTCGTATGCCGTCACCTAATCCTCCGGCAGGGTCTCACTATGCGCGAAGATCGGAGTGTCCGGCGCGGCCGAAGAATATTCCAAGTTTGAGCCCCCGTGGCTCAGGTAGAACCACCGTCGGGCCCAACCATCGACCTTCGTCCATACCTCGTACTCCGGGTACGTTTGGCTCCCCCGGGCCCGGCGCGCGGTCAGATAGAAGACCCCGCCATTGCCCACGCGGTGGCCGTCGGGCTTCAGCTCAAGTAATGCTGGAGGAGGCTCACCGTGGGCCGCACCCCGCAATGCGCCTCGCACAGGTGCGCGAGGATAGACAAGTGGACGTAGGACTGCGGGGACAGGTTCTCCGAGCGCAGCTCCGTAAAAGCGAAGAAACCTGTCAAGAACTGCGATTCCGACGAGCGGAACCCGCAGATGGCCGAGCTCTCGAAGCACACCAGCTCATCGGCCTGCGCTGTGGCTCCTGGTCTGCGCCAGGGAGCCTCCAGGAGTCCGGCCTCACGAAGGCATCTCTCTCCAACTCCGCCATCCTGTCCCTCGTGAGAGCGCCGTCTCCGATGAACACCATGGCGACGGGATGAAGGAAGGCAGGAAGCAAGGTGGAGAGACGAAAACAAAGGCAAAGGGGATGATTCTGCAGTAAGAGTTCCCCCCTGAGAAGCGCTGCCTTATAAAGGAAGGCAACGGTCGAAGCGGAGATCATGGGAGTCGTGCCCAAGGGGCGTAACTGCCCCACCTTTCCGTCAAATCGAATTCAATGCTCAAGCTTTGGCTACCGCGGCTCCAGAAAAACCTAGCCGAATCTTCCTGCGAAACGCAAAAGGGGGATTTTTTCTAAACCTCAGACCGGCTCGCCACGTGACCCGCTCGAGGCTCGGCGCTGGCTATTGGTGATTGATAAGTGGCCCACCCCGAGATGGGCCTTGGGCCAATTCCGTACTGGCCCACCACACGTGCAGAAGGTCTGAAAGGCCACCCCTGGCCGTACTAAAGGAAGCGTCTAGCCCGCCAGGGTCTCCCCCGGGCTTGACCAGATCAACCGCGCCTCCCTAGGTCTCAACCAGGAGCGTGGCGCACCTCCCGGGCCATCCTTAGCCCGGGAGAGGGTCCCGCGGGTAGTCCGCCTGTCCATGGGCAGGTGGCGACAACTGTCATGTCCCACCGCACTTTCCCCGGCCTTGACCGGGATGAACTGTGTCTCCCCGGGAACCAGCAGCCCGGGAAGAAGCACGCGGGCAGCTCGGTTTGTCGTTTGCCTCCTTTGGCAGGCGGCGACGGTTGTTACTACGCGACGCCCCTAACGGATGGCGCGAGGCTGGCTCGGTCCAGTCAATGCTATATTGGGGATAAAGGAAAAGTGCTTTCTCTCTAAAGCATGCTTCTCCCCTGTATAGGCACTCCCAGACAAACACGTGTCCAGTACTAACCAGACCAGCTTCTCCCTACAGGCTCGAGACCAGACAGAGACCCGAAATGAGACAAGGGCACCGCCACTAAAGTAAGAACGGGCGCGGGCCCGCCGCATCAGCTCCGAGCGACCCGCCGCGCCTATAAAAGGAAGAGCCTCGGATCTGTTCGAGGTCAGGTGGAATAGTGCGACACGCGACATACGCGTCCGAAGCTCCCTCGGCAGTAGTCTTAGCCCTTAGCCACTTCAGTGTCCAGAACCCCCTGTAAGCTCGGGGTTGGTGCCTTCAAGCCCGTTCTCGGCACCTCCGTACTGTTTTCCACCATATAATCAGCAAGGCTGGAGTAGAGCTATTACCCGGCAGTGGAGGCTCGAACCAGGGTAAATCGCTTGTGTCTTCACGGTTTGTTCTTCCTTCTTCCTTCCCTGTTCTCTTTCTCACCGTACGACGGACCTGTACCCGGATCGCCAAGTCTCACCAGGCTTAGTCCGGGAAGACCGCGTGGCCCGAGCCCCGCAAGCTCGGTCGCCCCCCGGCTGCTGAGAAGGGTGGTCGTTGGGCCTCACACCAACTACAAATTCGTCTGCCGGTTCGTGGACCCGCGGCTCTTCAGGAGCTCGTTTCCCAGACACCGACACATGGCTGCAGGGAGAGCATAGGAGAAGAGCAAGGAAGATATACATATACATCTATTGCATCCTCCACCATGAATGAGTACGCAAAAAATGGATGGGCAGACAAAACTAACCTAAAATAGATGAGGAACCATGCTGAATATGTCCCTGAACACATCGAGGTTGTGTAATAAACTGGTATTTCTACAGCAACAATGACAGATGCAGACAATGGCCTAGATCTTTAGAACTTGAAGAAAGCACGACGTGACCTTCATGGAGAGCCTATATTCGTGGCTACAGGGAGAGCATGGGAGAAGGGCAAGGCAGAGGAGTATCACTGTACCAGCGGGGAGGTGAAGAAGAGGGTTAGCGCGGGGCGACGCGTCCGGGGGGGACAGCACCCTGCTCCTTCCCCTACCAACGAATCCTAGGGCCTAACCGTGGACGAATTCGGCCTCGCTTGAACCCGACGGCGTCAGATCCAACCCGCACGGACGACGGGAGAAGACCATCAGGCCATGGCGGCGGCAGTGGAGAAGGGCAAGGCAGAGGAGCATCACTGTACCAGCGGGGAGATGAAGAAGAGGGTTAGCGCGAGGCGACGCATCCGTCGGGGGAACGGCGGCCTGCTCCTTCCACGACCAACAGATCCAGCCTCCCAGGGCCCAACCGGCGACGGATCCGGCCTCGCCGAAACCCGGCGGCATCGGATCCAACCTGCAAGGACAATGGGAAAGGACCATCAAACCACGGCGGCGGCAGTGGAAGGAGAGGAGGTTTGCTGCGGTAAAGGACAGCGGCAGAGGTGGAAGGGGGGAACGGCTTGGGGATGAAACAGCGGCGACGGGGTAGGCAATCGGTGCCATGGGGGAGGCGGCGGAGCAGGGCACGGAGCAGCGGCCGAGGGAGGGGGAGAGAGCTTTTTTGGTGAGAGCTATCGGGGTGTGAGGCCGAGCCGGCGTGGTCTGGCTAGGGTTGCGAGAGGCAGAGAGGTCAGAGAGGGGAATCGGGGGTATATTAGCGGGTGGACCGCAGGTTGATTTATGAAATTACAGGGGCCTTTTGGAAAAACAGCAGGATAAAGCTGATCGCGGACCGCACAAAGCCTATCGGACGGCCCGAGAAAGCCGAGGCGACGTGGGTGTCGCGGGAGGCGCTGCGCTAAGCCCCCTCGAGCGCGCTGCGCCCGGAGTGAGCCAGGTGGTAGCGAGGGGGCAGCTCAACACCGGCTTTGTACTTTTATTGATGCATCTTGTTCTTGACTAGCAAAAAACTCCGCTGAATTCCATGGCGAGATTAATCTGCGTCGACAGTCAATTAATTTAGCAGCGTGCTTTCCCACGCTGACACCGAGTACTCAGATGGCTTTGCACTGTTTACCGACCGTGGTCTCCCTCCCTGGTACGCATCGCTGCCAGCCTGCATGACCTCCAGATTCAACTACACCCAGAACCTCAAATCTGACCTAGATATGTAGCACGTGTTGTGTCTGCAGATTAGATGAAGGCAAAGACAAAAGTAGCAGGCCGAGACATGGCAAATTGGCAATGTGGCAAACTGGCAACCAAATCCGAGCCAAGAACCCGGCTGAACCACTAAAATCGACTGCCGGTTGGTGTAATCATGCATGGAAAAGGCCAAATCGATCGTGAATTCGTGTTTCAGCCGCACTCTTGCTGGGTCAGCTCGCCAGATGGAGACCGGAAAACGATGGAAAGCGCAAGACGAGGCGCTGTCGGAGACGGGTAGCATTCTCCTGCATTCGTGGTCCGTCAAATTCCATGGAAATTTTGCCGCGAATTGGGCCGTGGCGCCGCCGCAGTGTGAAATCGAGAGCTAATAAGCTAGCGAGAGGACAGGGCCAGGGGCGTGCCGCGTGCGAAACCATCATAATACCAGAAGCAGACAAGCAGGGAGCGGGTAGCGGGTAGCTTCCGCCCAACGGCCATTCGTCTGACGGTTAGGATTGGTTGTCTAAAGATTTTCAAATATCCGTGAAGGCGACAATATTAACAAATACTAACTTCGGTTTTTTCGTTTGACGCTTTTGACTTTTTGGCACGTCTTTGACCGTTCGTCTTATTTAAAAATTTAGTGCAAAGATGTTAAAAAATAAGACATATTTAAAGTACCTCTATTGATAAAACAAATCACAACAAAATAAATGATATTATAAAAATAATTTCAATAAGACGAATGGTCAAAGACGTGTCGAAAAGTCAAATGCGTCAAACAAAAAAAACGGAGGTAGTAGTATATATAGTTGTTTCGTATTACTCCATCCATACCACGATTTGACATCGACAACGTCTTCAAAATACAACTTTGGTCAATTATTGTTTTGTAATTTATATATAAAATCCGTTAATTTTATAATATTATGAAAAAGTTTCTTGAGAGAAATATGCGTGTGTATTTTCAAGTTCTCAATTTAAATAGTTCATAAAATTACGGATAAAGTTTCAAAACTTTGAGTGGTGTATTTGAAACGTTAAATTTTTAATGACATATGGGTGTGGAGTACATATTTCATAATAATAATTTATCTAAACCACTCTATAATTGAGCAGTTGGCCTAGATCAAACGACAGAACACATCCGTCTATTCCCTTCATCCATCATCCAACAACCATAATTTTCCAAGAGTTTGCTATCAACTCGATACGTAGAGACCACAGACTCTTATCTCGATACGTAGAGACCACAGACTCAAACAAACATATTTTCCAAGAGTTTTCTATCAACTCGATACGTAGAGACCACGGACTCTTATCTTGATACGTATAGACCACTAGGGGTGAAAACGGAGCGGATACGGACGGATAATGGCTTTACCATATCCGTATCCGCTTTACTTAATCGGATACGGATACGGATACGGATAGTATTAAAACGGATCGGATATTAAATCGGAAATGGATATTAATAAAACAGATAGTACCCGAAATCAGATAATAACCGGAAACAAAAACGAATATTTTTCGAATAGTATGTATACCATAATAAATTTTGAGTTATCATAGCAATATTGCCCATAACATAACAACTTGAGATAACAAAAGTGCATATATAGTTTACACATTAATCATACACGACGACGGATGACTCATTGATCACATATGGGAACTTGGCAAGTAGCTGGTGCCTGACGGCTGACGGCCTAATGAGGTGGGATGTGAGGTGTTAGGCTTGCTTAGTCATGGGCCTGTTATTGGTTTACAAGCTGTTGGGCCTCAACCTAGTTTTAGGCCATTATCCAGTTAGATATCCAGGTTGCAATTTTATCTGGATATCCGAATAGCAATTTTTTCCGGATATCCGTATCCGCTCCGTTTTCGTCGGATATCACCGATACCATATCCGCTCCGTATCCGCTTAGGTCTATCCGGATAATTATCCGTATCCGTATCCGTCGGATACTAGAATTTCATGCCATTTCCGAAAATACGGATATCGGAGACGGATACGGTTCGGATATTATCCGCCCCGTTTTCATTCGTATAGACCACGAACTCAAACAAACATATTTCCAAGATCTCGATACGTAGAGATCACGGACTCTTGACTCGATACGTATAGTGTCGCAACCCCGGCTTCACCGGGATCCACCCACAATCCATTGCTAGTCCCAGAGATCAATGCTAGCAACTTGTGAGCGACAGTTTGTTGAACATCATCACACAATCACAAATAACTAAAATAAATTATATATTATGCAGAAATAATTGTCTACTTATTACAATAGTTTGATTAAAGATGACATAATATCGTCGATAATGTATCAGAGTGCAGAAATACAAATATGCAGCGGAAAAAGTATGATGATGCTCCAATCCGACCCTTGAGTGCCAGCTAATCCTCAACGAAGTCCGGGACAAGATCCTCCTGATACTGAAGATAGACCGGACCTAGTCCTTCTCCTGAATATAAATTTATCCATGGTTTGTATAGTGAGTACACGGCTACCCAGCAAGAATCCTTATAATGATGCAAAGGTAATAACAAGAACAGGGTGGCTATTTTGCATAAAGACTTACTCTAGTCAAATTATTTAAAGTGTTGTAAAACAAATTTGTAGAACAATTAATAGTGATAAACATTCCCAAGGAGAACACGCAGAGCTCGGCTTCCAAAGCTCCTCTGTAGAACAAAGCTTGCCTCGAACAACTCAAACTACACCAACCCATCAGGTTAATTATTAACACATGAGACTACCATGTACGACCTTCCTCCCCTCCCATGACCGTGGGAATGGCTATCATGATAGTTTTAACTCTGCATTGCGTAGCACACTGTACCCATAAGCCGAGTGATACTTTTACGTCTTAGCTCTTCCATAGGAGCCTAGACCAAGTAACAATACAAGGCGATTCATTAGTTCCTTCTGTTAAAACCGATACCCCCTCTAAGATTTTGACACTACAGGTCCCCCTCTTGAGCCCACGGACCGCAGCCCGATCTTTTCAAGGTAAAGTGTGTTAGCTGTTTTCCCTAATTACTAAGCCAGGACAAGCACATGCTACGCAACATGTTGACGTTACCACTTATGGTTGCGCTTCTATGGTTTGGCCGGATAAGCACACGTCAAGAGTCCTTACACCAAGGTGACTACCTCCACCACAATCCTCAATCCACAAAACCACCCGACTTGCCACCTTTAGTCAACACACGCCACGTAGGTTTTAGTTGATTAGGTTATTAAAGTAACTCAGCACCTCCAATCATATCAAGTCACAAGAGTAATTAAATGATAAATAACATAACAACTAATAACCCACGAGCGCTAGCATTCTATGCACAAGGATAGGCTAAGAAATAACAAAGGCAGCAATAAACTGGTTGTCGACGGAGCACTAGCAACTATGCACAAGGATAGGCTAGAAAAATGACTAAGGCAGCAATAAATAGGCTAAATTCACAGGATTACTGACTTAGTGTGAACATATTAGATGTCTACCCTTTCCCATCATTTCTTGAAAGAGAAAAATAAATAGAACAAATAACGGGTGAGTTTTGCAAAATAGAAGAGCAAGATGCAAGCTATCTTGCCTTGTTAGTACTCCGGGTCTTAGGGATCCTCCTTCGAACGGCTCCTGGAATCCTCCCGAACAGCGTGAACACGGACGATCTACGCGTAGAACGGAATGCAAACAAATAAACAATAGACAATATATTTTAATAAAAATATTGAGCAAGTTATGGCCGATGATGCCTCGGTCTTTCAATCATGCATCGAATTTTAGCAAACTCACTCTGGAATATTTTTCTCTTAGCTGGCGTCACTAAACGCTCGCTTGGTGAAGTCGGCGACGACGTCACGCAAAACGAGGCGCGCGCGCAGAGGTTGCTGCAAGGAGAATTCCAAAATATTAATACAGAAGGTAATAGGGATCAAACAAGGATCATCAAAATTGGTTTGGAGCGAATCGGGCTTACGGTTTATGAGATACGAAATTGCAAAGGCGCACTGTTCACGGTGAATAGTTAAAGGCTAGGGCTCTCAGCCCGGTCAGCATAGCCAAAAGGCGATTTCCCCCCTGCCCTCAATCCTCACTCCCGTGCAACAAGAGAGAGAGAGAGAGATAGGAAGGAAGGAGGCGGCGGCCATGGCAGATGGAGGGAGTTGGGCGGCTCCCGGCGGCGGCTGCTTCGGCGAGGCGGCGGCGCAGCTCCGGCGAGGGCGGTGCTGAGGGGCGGCAACGGCAAGGCGGCGGCTGGCGGCAGCTCGGCCTGGGGGTGCTGGCTCGGGGTGCAGGGGCGCGGCGGCGCGGCGCTCGGGGCAGGGCGGCGGCACAGGGGCGGTGTCGCTGGGTGGCGCGGGTCCCAGGAGGAAGGCGAGGCGGCGGCGGCGGCTCGGATCGGTAGGCGTGCTTCGGTGGGGGCAGCAAGGTAGCAAGGCAGGCAGCTCGGCCTGCGAGCGGAACCGGAGGTGGTTCTTGAATTTCTTGAGTTACGGATTCATCAACAACAACCGGATTGGAGGTGCCTTCATTCTTGTTTGTCTTTGCTTTATGTCTTTGAAAGAGAGATGCAATGTCTCCACTCCTCTTCATTCTACATCATACCAAAATAATCACAAAAAAATCACTCATCTGCTTTGGTTTGAATCAGTTGAAAGGAAGCTCTTGAATAATACATTTTGACATTTTGTATATCATCAACAGTTCAACACGAGCAATTTAAAGGAGTGCGGTGCGGACAAAACGTACCGACGGGCGATGGCGTCATGGGGGATCACGGCCTCACAGGCACGGGCGCACGGCGGAGGCTGGAGGCGGCAGAACGGCAAGCTGGAGAGTCGCCGTGGTCCGTGGAGGCCGGACGCCGTCGTCGTGGACGGGGGCTGGCGGGCGGGCCGGCGGCCGGTGGGGGTGCGGCCGGGGCGGTCGGAGAAGCGGCGGGCTCACGGGCGCGAAGGGGGCCGGAGGGGGCGAGGCGGCGCCGCGGTGAGCTCGCGGGCGCGAAGGCGAGGCGGCGATGCGGATGCCGCGATGGCCAATGGGGTGGCGGCGGGATCGGGAGGAGGGCAGGAGGGAGGAGGCACAAGCAGAGGAGCTGGGCAGCTGGCTATTGGCTAAGTGGCTATAGACATAGTTTTGGCTTTTGGGCCTCATTGGGCCAAATATGCTAGGGATGGGTTCTCTCTGGGCCAAATTACAGGGTAGTCCCGGGCCCACCTGGACTACCCTGTAGCTACGCCCCTACGCATAGCTATACTAAAATATATTTAAAGTACACGTTGTTATAATCTAAACCCGTTGTAAACGATTATGTACATGATTTTGTTTTTTTATTAATATGGGAACGACAATCGTTTGGACTGTGGTGTCTTTGCCGCATCGGAGCAAACAACAAACAAAAATAACTAAGTAATATATTATTCTTAATTATTATGTTTGGTTGGCGTGCTTCGAAACTCATAAACCTTTTTCATTTTTCACTATCTTTTAAGTCAAATATAGAACAATAGTGGACGGATATCTCCTTTCCGCGGCCTACGACCGCTTCAATTACTTCATGTCATATCAAAGATGCCTAGTTTTGAGCTGCTAATTGAATGTGCATCTAGGCCTTTAAGTAATTTTGGGATTAATGATTAACAATTATAGAGTTAATATTTTATTGGAGAAATGTACACAGATGTTATACAAGTTAAATTCTTGAGGTACATGTTTAAATGTGATGGTGTACCCCTCAAACATGGATTTGTTGCAAGAAGGCATCAAGACTAGTAATTATTTGTAAATCTTTATTTATTGAGTCATAGGGACGCCGTACTATGAAGAGGGATGCAATGGAGAAGCATATAAAGGTTCCTAAGTGCTCAAAATAGGTATCTCGAAATTTGTGTGAGTTTTCCACTCAAAATACACTCTATACAAAAACCTACATCATCAGAACATCCGACGTGGGTCGGAACATCTGATGGTGAAACCAGCCTGCCAGTTTTCCATGCGATCCAGTGAGCAGTCCATCGGAACATCCGACGTGGGTCGAAACATCCGATGCGGGATCCTCTGCAGCAACGGCTACTTTTCGGGATTCTCTATTTAAAGCCCTCTCTAATACCTGCCAAAAGGTTACTCTCGCCCTGATTTGAACCTAATTCATATTCTTCATCATCTCTCAAGGAACCTAGCCTTTGTCTCTCTCTCTCTTGTTCATCTTGTGAGATTTAGATCTAAAGAGATTGAGGCACCAAGTGCTCCACGAATTAGAGTCATCCAATTCTTAAGCACTTAGCGATTCCTAATTTCTTCGTCGCATTTGTTACTCTTGGAGGCTTGAAGGGCTCATAGACAGCTAGGTGTCGCCAATGAGCCGCCGATCTTTATGTGGTGTGCCTCCGGAGTTTGTGAATGTGTGAATCTGCCTCCGCAAGGAAAATGATTCATCTAGTGGAAACCGGTGAGTGCTGTTGTGCATCGCCGGGAGGGGATTAGGGTCTTGGTGATCCGGATTTTGTGCCTTCCCTAACGGTGAGTAGGATCTCCCTTCAAAGATCCGAACATCAGGTAAACAAAAGTCGCCATGTTCTTCGTCTTGGTCTTGAGTATTTGTTTTACTATTGGTTTTTGACTTGTTCTGAATATTTTTGAGTAGATCTAAACTTGGTTTTGCGAGGAATCAATTTTTACTGCAGGTTTTCGTCATCTCCAATACTGCCAGGATCGGAACATCCGACGTATATCGAAACATCGGACCCAGATCATAACATCCGACGCAGGGCTCTCTGGACCAAATCGGAACATCCGATCTCCATTGAAACATCCGACGTGCTCGTCACTATTTGACTTTATTAATTCCGTAATTTTGTTTTATTCGCCTATTCACCCCCTCTAGGCGGCATAGTGATCCTTTCACTAATTTCTGAAGATTTTTATCTACCATAGCGCGTAGATCTCCTAAAAACATGCATGGTACTCTTCATTTTTTATAGAGAAATTATCTGAGAACCCCTATATTATAGGTACTTCATTGCTGCACTAGCTTCCTACAACTTATTTTTCCATCTAACAATACCCTACATTCTGCGTTTGTGGACTTTTTAATCCCCTGAGACTAGTTTCATGCCAACTTGTGTACTACATTGGCGCTACCTAATGGAACCATCTCGCACCGTTAACCACTTTTTAACCGCCGCCTCCCTCTCTCCCCTCTGTCTCTCTCTTTCACCCGATGTGCCATCGCCGCCGAAGATCTTGACCAGCTCTCTCTTCTCCACAACTAGCTCCTCTAGCGAGCCATCCTCCTACTTTCTCCTCCTATCGCAGACGTTGGGGCCCATCAAGCAGCGGGGACGAGCTTGGCGGTGGCGTCCATGATGGCGATCTTGGCGGTAGCGCGCGTCCATGGTGGATCCGAGCAGCGGAGGCTCTTGGACAGAGAAGAAAGAGATGGGAGGGAGGTGGAGGGAGGGAGCTAGGGAGGAAGAAGAGGAAGCTTTCAGTGGAAGGGGGAGAGAGTGAGACCCTATGGGAGGAGCTTCACAATGAAGAAACCAACTACAACCAATGACTCACACGGTGTTCAAAGATTAGGCTCACATTGTTCCACACGAACGGCTCACATCACTACTAGGGAAAGGACTTTAGTCCCGGTTGGCAATTGGCTTTAGTCATAGCAAACTCAAGACTCGAACCTGAAACCTTCTGCCACCACGGAACTCCCCACTCACTCTTTTAACCAACCCACCCAGCCATGCGTATTTATTAGACTATGATATGCATTTCTTTTGAAGTATGCTGAAACGAGGCTTTAGTCCCGGTTCGAAACACAGACCGGGACTAAAGCTTACTTTTAGTCCTGGTTCGTGTTATGAACCGGGACTAATGTGTGCCAGTGCCATGGCATGTACCCGTCTGCGAAAGCGTTCTTCTGTCTCAGTTCGTGACACGAATCAGGACTAATGTGAGCAAAAAATCGTGCTTTTGGCCCAATTGCTATGAACCGGGACTGCTGCCACTATCAGTCCGAGTTCGTGGCTAACCGGGACTGATGAGCCAATATGAAAGGTTGTTTTCCTAGTAGTGTGTGGCATTCGATGGATAAACTCGCGACGTATGCCCCAAGCGAAGCTGCTCCCTTAAACTAATAGTGATAAATTAATATTGATAAATGAGCGAAACAATAAACTCGTAAAAAGATGAGGACAAAAAGAAATACTCCCTCCTTTCCAGTATGTAAGGCATAATTTGTTTTCACTTTTTTTCCAATCTATAAGGCGCAGCTGCATTGACCGTTCAGAAGTTCTAGAAATACCCCTATATGGACGCTCGCTGTGAAGGAAACTAATTAATTCTAGGATCGCACATATGGACGCTCGCTAATTAATTAGGGACAAATCATCTCATTAATTAGGGGCAAATCAGGAATCACAAGTGCTACACACGGTCTCCTTGGTATTCACGAAAAAAAATTATGCCTTACATATCGGAAAGGAGGGAGTACGAAATATTTGCCCACTCAGATGACCAAGATCACCAACCCTGTCATCTGAATTTCTGAAACTTCCAGGAACGAGGAAAGCTAGCTAATCTTGTGCAACATGCATGACACGGGTAATTAGTTGACCAAAGTTGCAAAAAGGAATGTAAAGCTATACTTAATTTATTCCAGGTCGTAAATGCAATACTTGATTAATTTCAACTTGGACACTTGGTTCCCTTTTTTCGCTTTGGATGACAGGACGTCGAGGCATGGTATGTAGCCAAGTATATACAGCTTAGGCCCAGAGCCCCGGATTAATTTCCACCAGCCAAAAAAAGCTTTATTTCTCCGTTGGGATTTGATGGTATTTAACCTAGCTAACCAGCAAATTAATGATGAGCAGGTACACTTGGCGAACTTAACTTTTCTTGTCAAACTCGTCATACATGAGCCACGCGCGGTATATGTGTCCATATATCAACCGCGTACTCTTCTCGTGCATGTCAATGTGACTTTTCCAAAAAATAATTTCAGTTTTCTTTTAAAAGCAAAAGATTACTTAAAAGATATATACACACAGCGTAAAGTCAAACCAAAAGAAAAGAAATTAAAAAAAAAGACAACAAGAAGATTAATTAGATTGTATGGTACAAAACAATTAATTTTTTTTATCGAGCAGCAGAAAGGCAACGGATGATAGTTTAGTATTTCGGTTTTGTTCAAACCCAGTCGTCCGGGCTACGGCGCGTGCTTGCGACGGTTGGACCTGAGCGAAAAGCGTGCGCGGTCCAGGCAACTGCGCCGAAGCCGCTCTCTTAGTATTTTTTTTTTAAAAAAAATGCCAGTCGAGCATGTATTACATGAGTTTACATGATATTGCCAGCATGCAGATCTACCGCAGCTTTTAATTCTAGCTAGCTATACGTAGATCGGACTGGTTAAATTTGTGATGTGCTAGCCGTGCTGATCTCTAGGCGTGTTGGTTGTTCGAATCTCAACTTTGGACGGGTGTTTTCACGTATAGTACGTCGCCGCGTCCCCATTTAATTCCAAGTCCCGGCCCACATGTAATACATGTTTAAAACTCTGCATTAGTACGTAGATGAGATCGCCGACGATGAAAAGCCGTACGTTCTCGCACCTTGATCGCCGCCAAGAACAACAAAGGCAACTTTTTTTTATTCTTGGCTAGCTTTCGGCGAACAAAGCCAACTCGCGCGATCAACTCCATATGCCAATTTCCACAGGTAGTTAATTAATTGGTCTTAAGTTAACGAGGTTGTCATTAAAAGTAGAAAATTTACGCTGAGCCCATACTAGGCGTTTTCGGTACAAGTTCTAAAAGACTACGATTCTCTCCATGGAACGTGTTCTTACATACTCCCTCCGTCCAGCAAACAGCTTCGTATAACGTTTTTAGTTTTTTCCAGTAACGTTCTACGCATGAGCAAATAGCGTTACGGCGTCGCTTCGATTTGTGTTCGCATTGATGGAAAAAACGCGGTCGCGCGGCCCTCCGCCTCTCCGTTTGCATGCATGCAGCCGTTCTCTCTCCTGCTCAACCGTTCTATCTCCTGCTCAACGCATGCATGCATGCAGCTAGCGCGCGCTGGAAAAAAAACGGAGCCATTAAGGCTAATCACGCTGGAAAAACAAGGCAATGCTAATAAATGGATTATGCTGTGATTTATGTCCGCCTTGGTCTTGATGCCTAGACCTAATACGAAGCTGTTTGCTGGACGGAGGGAGTAGTTGTTAGTCATTAGCTAATGACATTGTCCATTTTTTTTGTTTTTCAATTCCAAAGCCCCGTGTTATTAGTTGGTCGATACAAATTTCCAGTTGCTAGTCGATGTTGTGGATGACAATCTGTGATGACGACACGATCTGCAGGTGACCGGCCAACCTTGCCTAATGGTGCAAATAGAGAATAGTTTTTTACATTAGGATGTAATTCTTTAAAGATATCCATGTAGTACAAATCATATAATGGACTTTTTACGAGTTATTTGTCTAGGTTTACCTTAACGCGTTCTTTCCTCATTAGTACCCGTTATTATGTTTCTTTGGCCCTCATTGTTTTATTAATGTATAAAAAAGATCATACGACGTCGAATTACCTATAGCTACAACTGTCATGTTAACATTTGACGCGTGTATGAATTGGATTCCCATTATATGGCAATATCTTAATTATTTCGTCTCTCTCAAAATTTATTTTTCTTTGTTTGTTTCACGTTGGGAAAAGGAGATATAATCAGTGGACATATCTATTTATCTAGTTATCGATCGACCGCCATCCCCTTCCCTTTGCCTTCGGCCGCTGCCGTCCCCTTCCCTTTCCAATCGCGCCGCCGCCGCCTTCTCCTTGCCGTGCGGCCGCCGCCGTCCCCTACCCCTTCCAGTCGCGCCGCCGCCCCCTTCTCCTTGCCACGCGGCCGCCGCCGTACCCTTCCCCCTCCTGCACCGCCGCCGTCGTCCCCTTCCCTTCCCACATCGCCGTCGCCAGGAGAGAGGGGCAAGGAGAGAGAGGGAAGAGAGAGAGAGAGAGAGAGGGAGCTTAGGGGGAAGACGAACTGTGGCTGCCAGCTGGGTCCCACGCATTTTATTTCAATTTCAATACTGCTTTGTTGACTGGATTGCCACCTCAACTGCCACGTTGGCAAAACCATCACCCAAACCAGTGTGGGGGTGTTATTTGCATTGGTTTTAAGGTTTCAGGGGGTAGAATACTCGGTTTCGTAGTTTAGGGGGTTAAGTAGACCCAGTGCTATAGTTCAGGGTGTGATATAGAATTTTTCCTATACTATATATTTAGCACACGTTTAAACGTATATCAGGACTCATGAGCATCCATGGTCAAGTTGTCAACCGGTCAAACCATAATCATGGGCTTAGAGGCGGCCAGTTCAAAGCTGAATTCAAATGTAGTTTACGGCAAAGCAATCGCTTCGCGCCACCTACTCTTTTCCCGCAATTCCATTGCGCACTATTCCACTATATATAGAGCTGCACGGAGAGAGCAAATCGTACAGCCCAAGCAAGCAAGCAGGGACTCAAACGTACGAGCTTAGCTGCTACTGCTAGCCTCCGGTCTCTTGTTGCGAACTCTCTCTCGATCCCCAAACTTGATTAACGAAAGAACAACTACTCCAATCATATCCATTCTCCGATCCCGTTAAGTTAATTCTTGACGGTAATGGAGGTTAAGGTGTTGAGCTCCAAGCTCGTCAAGCCCGCCTACAATGGCGGCGCCGCGCCGCCGCTCGCCGGCATTGAGTACATCCCTCTGTCCATCTTCGACAGGGTGACGTACCGGATGCAGATGGCCATCATCTACGCCTTCCCGCCGCCGGCGCCCTCCACGCCGGCCATCGAGCAAGGCCTTGCCACCGTGCTGGCCCAGTACCGCGCGTTTGCGGGGCAGCTCGGGGCGGCGCCGGACGGCACGCTTCGACAGGGTGACGTACCGGATGCAGATGGCCATCATCTATGCCTTCCCGCCGCCGGCGCCCTCCACGGCGGCCATCGAGCAGGGCCTCGCCACCGTGCTGGCCCAGTACCGCGCGTTTGCGGGGCAGCTCGGGGCGGCACCGGACGGCACGCCGGCGGTGGTGCTCAGCGACCGCGGCGCCCGTCTCGTGGAGGCGTCCGTGGACGCCGACCTCGTGGACATGGCGCCGGCGAAGCCCACTCCGGAGCTGCTCCGGCTGCACCCCGACCTGGAGGAGGAGCTCCAGGAGGTGGTGCTGCTACAGCTCACGCGGTTCCGGTGCGGGTCGCTCGCCGTCGGGTTCACGTCCAACCACGTCGTCGCCGACGGCCACGCCACAAGCAACTTCCTCGTCGCGTGGGGGCGCGCCACGAGAGGGCTCCCCATGGGCCTCCCCCCGGTGCACCACCACGAGGGGCTGTTCAAGCCTCGCGCCTCGCCGCGCGTCGAGCACGACCACCACCACAGCAGGGAGTACTACCTCCCGCCGCCGCCGTCCGCCGCCGCGGACGTCGTCGTCGTCCCTAAGCACGGCGACGGCGGCGCTGCCGACAACATCGTCATCCACAAGGCCCACTTCACCAAGGACTTCATCGCCGGACTGCGGGCCAAGGCGTCGGAGGGGCGCGGCCGGCCGTTCAGCCGGTTCGAGACCATCCTGGCCCACCTGTGGCGCACCATGACGCGCGCGCGGGGGCTCAGCCCCGACGAGACCTCCACGATCCGGCTCTCCGTGGACGGGCGACACCGGCTGGGCCTCCCGGCGGAGTACTTCGGCAACCTCGTGCTCTGGGCGTTCCCGCGGGCCGCCGCCGGCGACCTCCTGGGCCGGCCGCTGAGGCACGCCGCTCAGGTGATCCACGACGAGGTGGCGCGCGTGGACGGCGCCTACTTCCGCTCTTTCGTCGACTTCGCCGCCTCCGGCGCCGGCGAGAAGGAGGGGCTCGTGTCCAGCGCCGTGCTCAAGGACGTGCTCTGCCCGAACGTCGAGGTGGACAGCTGGCTCACCTTCCCCTTCTACGAGCTGGACTTCGGCACGGGGTGCCCCAGCTACTTCATGCCGTCCTACTTCCCCACGGAGGGGATGCTCTTCCTCGTGCCCTCCTACCTCGGCGACGGCAGCGTCGACGCCTTCGTCCCCGTCTTCCAGCAAAACCTCGAGGCCTTCAAGGAGTGCTGCTACTCGTCGGAGTAGGCCGGCCGGCAAGCCGGTGCAACGTGCTCCGCGTGCAGTAACGTGGTAATTAAGAGGGCGGGAAGGCAATTAATTTTGGAAGCAACTGCGTACACGTGCCAATTAATCTGCATGGCAACGCGCGCGGTTGGTGGACGTCGGGGTCGATTTGGTGAGGGGTGATTACTTGGTTCGGGCGCACGTTAAGGCGCCATATTAATTGATTAATTATACCGTACGACGTTAGACCTAAATAATGGTTTACGTTAATTAATCCCGTTGGTTGTTTCATCTTCATCATAGCGTGCATCTGGGTCGAACGAATCGCGGGCATTTCCGTGCATCGTCGAGTTTTGGGCATGCATGTACCAGTATTCTACTGTGTAAAAAATGCACCATGTCATATATCCTAATAAGATTCAGGGTGGTCGGTGGATGATACCGTTAAAAAGAATCAGCACGGCGCAGCAGGTTCGCGAGTTTGTAAGCCTTTGGTCGGCTGTAAATCAAATCGTTCTTCGCCCAGGAGTTTCAGACTCAGTTCGTTGGAAGTTTACAGCTTCAGGGCGATACTCGGCACACTCGGCATATTCTATTCAATTCCTTGGTTCGACACAGCCTCATGATTTTTCTCGCGTTTGGAATGCAAAGGTCCAGAGGAAATGTCGTTTCTTTTTCTGGCTTTTGATTCGGCAAAGGCTGTACACGGCAGATCGCCTATCTTCGAGAGGATGGCCATGCAATCCGCTCTGTGTGTTGTGTGCTGCTAGCCAAGAAAGCCACAACCATCTGTTTTGGGAGTGCTCTTTTGCGAGGCAAGTTTGGCATGCGATGGCGCCTTTTCTTCCTGCCACCAAGGTTGACAGTCCCACAGTTCCTTCAGTTGGGCGGTGGTGGGATCAATTGTCCGGGGGGAGAGCTGTCAGACGTTTTGAGGACGGAATTATCATTGCAATTTGTTGGAATCTTTGGAAAGAGAGAAATGCAAGGATTTTCAGACATGAGGACTGTTGGCCAGACGACGTTGTGCGGAAAATTAAAAGTGAGATAGGGTAGCCCGTGTGTCGTGCAGGGCTTGTTGTGTTGTGTGCTGTGAACGGTTGTGGGTACTGGGCAATACCCTTGTGACTTCCACTTTGTTTTCGCTCTTCCTCTATTAATGAATTGGGCACCTCGCCTATTTTCAAAAAAATAAGATTCAGGGTCTCTGTACTGATCTCTCCATGCTAGCTCGCCCGGATTGCGACCATCGACCATCTCGAGTTTATCCAGCTCTTCCTTGTACGTAGTGTATACGGCGTAGTGTAGTGTGGTTGGTGCACTACATAGCTAGCTAGGCTCAAAAGCTTGACGACACATTCATTTGTACGTGACACCTAATTTTACTGTAGTAATATGTATGTGAATAGTGAAAATGACTATTACTATAGTAACAAGTTTAGAAAAGAATTTAGCATCAATACACATACGTCTCCATCGATCAGCATCCGCAGCGGCCGGGAATCTTCGCCAGAAGACCACGCCGCCGGCGCCGTGGACCGGTCTTGTAATAACTCGGTAGGCTCTTGCGTGCACGCCCCCCACACTCCCACAGCCCGGCCCGCACGTCGCGCGTGCATGGCGACGTCGGGAGACCGTGCAGTAATTAATCATCTGACGTCGATATTATACACTACTGCGGATCGGGGCTTCACAAGAAGTATAAGCAGTTCGAAAATAATTTCATCCGTCCATTAGCTTCAGATAGATAGAGAGAACAATTGTTCATTGATTGCAAAAAGCTAGTATGGGATATATAATACATATAGCTTGAGGATCGTTGAGGAATACACGTGATCACAGAAGATTGCCCGTACAATGATACCACGTGTGCATGGTACCTATGTAATCTAACACTCCTCGTAGTTAGAGTGTGGTAGAGGAACGCTTTGACTGAACTGAGAAGCTGACACTCCTCCGCAATCGGAACATCAGAGGCACAGATGTTTAGACTAGAGTGGAATTCAGTGAAGACCGAGGAAGACAGACCTTTGATGAAGTTATCAGCATACGTACTGAGATGAAGTCGAAACATAGAAAACGCACACTTGTCTAAGTGTGACACACTCATGGACAAAGGGCAAAAGGATGGGAGCCGTGAAGGGTAAAGAAGGGAGTAGGATGAGAAAGAGAGGAGGTGGGATTATGGTTAAGAAGATAGATGGCTTCCACCTAGCAGGAAGGAGGTAGACTAGCTTGAAAGAGAAGGGAATGCATGACATTATTGGTGGTGTGGGGCAGCGAGGTGGAGGAGGAGATACCGAAAGAGGAGGGAGAGGGAGAGGAGGGAAATGGCCGGGAGAGTGAGCGGGAGGCGAGGACCCGAGGTGGAGGATGGGGGGAGGGACCGAGAGGGAGTGGTGGGGAAGGAGAGGGAGAAAAGAGGGAAGGAGGGAGGTTGAGGAAAGGGGTGGGGGCACGTGGATGAGGTAGGTGGAGGGAGAAGAGGAAAAAGAGAGGAAAAGGAAAGTGAAAGATCAGGATGTATCCTAGAGGGGGGTGAATAGGCTTTTCAAAAAAATACAATTAAAAACGACACAGCAGAAAGTTAATATCGGATGTTTCGATGCTATATCGGATAGTCCGAAATGAATCGAACTATCTGATATGGCATTAAACTATTCGATATTGCCGAAACTAGGAGTTAACAAACTAAGTTAAAGCAAGGATATCACCTGCATCAAATAGTGTTAGAGAGCAAGCAATAAGGAGACAAGTAAAGTAAAACCAAATTCACAAGGAGACTCGAAGAAGTTGACCCCGAAGTTCGGATCTTTGAGGAGATCCTACGTCTCTGTTGAGGCGGCTTGGTCACACTTGAGCCAGGGTCCCTCTTGACCCTTAACCTCCCGGGTTGCACCAAGCACTCCCGGTTTCACTCTTTGGATCCTTCCCTTTCGGAGGCGAATCCGGCATTCACAATCTCTCCTCGGCCACCACACCAAGCACTGGTGGCTCTAGGGCGACTCATACCTGTCTAGGAGCCCTCAAACTCCAATAGTAACAAATCTGACAGAAAACCAACATGGAGAGGGAGAGTGAGCGGGAGGCGGGGACCCGAGGTGGAGGATGGGGGGGAGACCGAGAGGGAGTGGTGGGGAAGGAGAGGGAGAAAAGAGGGAAGGAGGGAGGTTGAGGAAAGGGGTGGGGGCACGTGGATGAGGTAGGTGGAGGGAGAAGAGGAAAAAGAGAGGAAAAGGAAAGTGAAAGATCGAGATGTATCCTAGAGGGGGTGAATAGGCTTTTCAAAAAAATACAACTAAAAACAACACAGCGGAAAGTCAATATATATCGGATGTTTCGATGTTATATCGGATAGTCCGATATGAATCGAACTATCTGATATGGAATCAAACTATCCGATATTGCTGAAACTAGGAGTTAACAAACTAAGTTAAAACAAGGATATCACCTACACCAAATAGTGTTAGAGAGCAAGCAATAAGGAGACAAGTAAAGTAAAACCAAATTCACAAGGAGACTCGAAGAAGTTGTCCCCGAAGTTCGGATCTTTGAGGAGATCCTACGTCTCTGTTGAGGCGGCTCGGTCACACTTGAGCCGGGGTCCCTCTTGACCCTTAACCTCCCGGGTTGCACCAAGCACTCCCGGTTTCACTCTTTGGATCCTTCCCTTTCGAAGGCGAATCCGGCCTTCACAATCTCTCCTCGGCCACCACACCAAGCACCGGTGGCTCTAGGGCGACTCCTAACTGTCTAGGAGCCCTCAAACTCCAAGAGTAACAAATCTGACGGAAAACCAACATGGAGAATAAACCTAGTGCTCAAGATTGAAGCTTGACCAACACAAAGCCTCTAGATCTAGCTTCTTCACCCTCACAAAGATGCAATCAATGGGATTTAAGTTGGACTGAAGATGAAAGGTGGGGAGCTAGGGTTTGCAATAAGTGCTCAGCTGAAATGAATGTGAAAGGCAACCCTAGCCCGTGGGAGGAGGAGGGGAATAAATACTCCCACCCACAAACTAGCCGTTTGCTGCTGACAGATATTGGATAGTCCGATGTTACACATTAGATATTCCAATATGAAAATGAGCACAACCCGAAGCAAAAGCTATCTTTGGATTGCTGGAATGATTTTGAGAATATTCAATTAAGGATCAATCAAAGAGGAGGCAATTCATATCGGATAGTCCGATAGTAATATCGGATAGTTCCGATATTTTTGGAGCTGGAGACAGAGAGGGGTCAATCGGACCTATCATCGGATAGTTCCAATCCATATTAGAACATTCCGGTTCAACATCAGATAGTTCCGATATTTTTTGTGACTGGAGACAGAGAGGGGTTAATCGGACCTATCATCGGATAGTTCCTATCCATATCAGAACATTCCGGACAAATCATCGGATAGTCAGATATTTTTGCGACTGGGAGACAGAGAGGGGTCAATCGGACCAAGGATTGAATATTCTGATATACATCGGAACAATCTGGTTCAACATCGGATAGTCCGATATGTTTGTAAGCAAAACTCCCTCAAATTTGATTGGTGGATAGAATATGTTAAGTTTCTTCTACCAAGAGCACTTGGAACATCTAGAAGTGGTTTTTCATCGCATCCCTCTTAATAGTACGGCGTGTCCTTATACTCAATTCAAAAGAAAAGATCTACGCTTAAATAAAATGTACACATCTTCTCCTTTTAGCTTTACGGTCTCCAAATGTCTTCCAAATCCATTTCCTAATAATAAAATCTGTCCAAGACTTCATAAAGTAAATTAACTCTTTAATTTGCCTATCATCTATCACCAAAACCCACAAAGGGCCTAGATGCACTTTCAGAAAGAAAAAAGAGAAGGGAAAAAAAGAGGAGAAAAGAAAAGAAGGGGGAAAGAAAATGGAAAACGGAAAGAAAGGAGAAAAGAAAAAATAATTTTGGGATTGAGTTGCAAAATAAACTATTGGAAATGGATTTCCAAATCTTTTTGGAAAGCTAAAATGATTTTGTTTTTGTTTTGTCTTAAAATGTAAAATAAATCCTTTGAAATGCAAATCTATTTTTTTGAAGTTTTGAAATGCTTTTAATTTGACAGGCTCATTTTTAAAATTTTTGAAAAAACGAGGATGCCACACAACTCTATCAATTTAGTTTAGATCCGAGTCATTCCTTTGAGGCTGATCAGGTGACTGATTTTTTTTCTTAGGAAACCAGGTGGCTCATTAGAGCATATCCAATGGTTCTGAGACAACTAACTAAATGAATTTTAACTCAGCATTTTGTTTATATGGAGAAAAGAAAAAAAAAAGAAATATAGACTAGCTACTAAGAGCATCCCCAGCAGCCTCATTTCTACAGCCTGTACTTCGAATTTTTTTTAACAAAGCCGGCGGGGAAGCGGGCAGGCAGAGAGCAGCAGCGCAGGAAGCGGGAGAAAACGCGATTACTGTAGCTGATGCCGGCCGTTTTAGCTCCCCTGCTGGGGATGCTCTAAGGGTGCGGTTGGCTACTTGTAATAGGTTGAACCTGTATAGGATGGTACACGTTGAGTGAGATGTTTCTATATGGTATGTTTCAAATAGGATGCTTTGTTGGTTGAATGAAATTGTACAAGATTTTGTTTGGTGCTTGTATGAGAGCGTTGCATGGTTCAAGTAATCAAGTATTATCAAATAAAACTATATGCCTTGAGAAAATTCAACCTTACATATTTAGAAGGTTCAAACCAGATTTTAAATTCAAGTTTCAGATCAAATTCAATGTTCAAATTGGATAAAGTCAAACTAGATTTAACATTTAAAATTTAAATCAGAGCGAATAGAGCAGTACAACATATTTAAAAAAAAATATTCCAGTTTTCTGTATCCCATCGTTTACGGTATTTTGGTACGATTCACTCAACCAAATACATTGGTAGATCGACGCAGATTTTGCACCATCCTATGCCAGAATCATCTCATTCAGGTAACCAAATGCATCATAACTTATAGGTTGTCATTAATTGATTTTAAGATGCGTATACACTTTTACACGTGGATCCATATTAATTTTATAGACTATGTTATAGTTGTGGCAATTAAAGAGATTGGCTACATGTTATCTATAGTTTGTATATCCATTTGTTATAACTAGTGGTTGACTATATCATTAGAGATGCATGCTATTATTGCCCTAGAATTCAGAAGCAGTGCACGGACACTAACACGTACCTACGTACAGTGCGCCACTCCATCCGGAAGTCCCAATCAAGATACGTTATTTGTTGTGTAGCTTGGGCCGGGCGTCTTTCTTACATGGTTTCCACAAGTTTTGGCCCATTTTTACCATACTAGCTATCGCCAAATGTCAGTGCATGCTTTGCTAATTGCTATGAGAACATTCAAATTAAACTAAGGCCATGAACAAATGTGTCATACAGACATACACCTTCGATTTTACTACGCGCAACTGGCCCTGCTACGTACGCACTATGTGGCATGAGTCGCTCGTGAGCGCGAATGGCAACACAGGTCCGCACGGCTATAATCTGGTCGACTGGTCCCATGCACATGCAGTAGAATTTTGGGTAGTTAAATAAGATATTGTTACGACCGATATGGCATGCATGGTGAATAATTTAATGAAATTTGACATTAATTGATCAATACTCATGAGTACCACCACTAGACTCTTGTTAAAGTAATGATTAACTCATTTATTAAAATAAAGATACATATATTCTCGATATGTAGTACGTCTCACTTATATTCTCTTGTATGGCAATTCTGCCTGTGATTTTTGTTATTCGACGATTTTAGCAATTTGATGTTGGGAATTTTTTAAAAATAGAGCATCGATGAGGATCACGTAGTTTGAAACTGCAAGTATTATTTTTATTTTTTTTAAAAAAAAGAGGATTAGCCCCATTTTCCATTGCATTAACAGAGATACAACGGAAACCATGTCTACTTACAAATTTCTAAACACATCTACTAGTTACATCTACCTAGGGCCACCTGCCCTTGCTGCCCGCGTGCAACTCCGGCTTCTCCCGCCTTTTTCCAGCTTTTCATGCGCGCTCCTGCACCACTTCTTTGCTTCTTCTACTTTCGCACGCACTCTCGTCTTTCCTCCCCTTTTTTTCCGCCTCCGGTGAGAAGCGGGGGATCGAACCCCCAACCTGTTATGTCCCACACCTAGGACACAACCAGTTGAGCAATGCTCACTTCTCAACTGCATGTATTATTGAGTATCTTTCACATTGCTCCGCTTCATTTCACGAGTCGTGTTCGACTCTGACAATGGCGTGGTGGCCACACCCAGGCTTTTCATCCTCCGGTCATCCTTCCCCTTTTAATATATATGTTACTATGTTAGAGTTGAGATTAAATATATGTATATACAGAGTTACATAGACTTTAAATTATAATTGACGGTGGAGTATAGAGTTGGACAGTCCAATTCTGTACCCTAAATTATATATAGAGGAAGCATTGTCATTATAACCTATTATGACAATATAGTTGTAGGCTTGTAGCATAGGACATGAAGGGTTAATGGTTGGTCTGTGATCATGACCCGAGGTGGCCCCATATGCTTGTGTTGTTGGGGAGGAACACCCATAATCAAAGCTATGCAAATGTAGACAATCATAACGAACTATGTAATAACCAAACATCATGTCTCCTTTGTCATCTACATTTCACATGGTGTTATATTTATAACACAACAGCCCTCGACATTGCAGTTGATGCCACCGTGTCAAGGATTAGCTTTGTTGATTGTGCATGTATGTGGCTCTATGACACTACAGGGAAACGATTGTAGACTCGAGTGCCCGTGGACGACGGACACTAAGAAACCATAGTGTGCTGGAGTACACTCGATGGCCAAAAAGTAGTCATCGAGTGTACCGCTTCTCATGACTATTCCAACATCAGTCATCGAGAAATATTCATGTGCCCCTTCCCAAACGTTTGGAAAGTAACGATGTTAGGTACTCTCGATGGCCAAGATGATAGGCGGTTGAGAGTAGCCTATACAACCCATTGGCCGCACCACTCTATACTAGCATGCTCTCAACGACTTAACACAAAACCACTGAGATAGTTTTTTAAAAGAGATGACGTAGCGGGGGTGCGGAGTCGAACCCACAACCTCGTGAGTGAGTATCCCGCTGCATTTGAATTTAGTCAAACTATAAGGGCCAAAAAACCTTTGTTGCTTAGGTCTGCTATAGGGCTTTCTCGGTGCCCTGGGTGCAAGCTATCAAGAGAGCCCTATAGCCCTGTACACCCTGGAGTCCCCCTCTTACTCGATTGTCTATTTTTTGGCCGTCGTGAGTAGGTAGTTTGGCACAAATTTTAAAATTGTAAATCCAGTTTTATTATGTTATTAATACTTTAAAAAAATGAAAAACTATATAATTTATTTTGGTGTTTAATAATTTGATTTCAGTGCTCTATGATGGGGCGCTAGGGACAAGGGGAGGTGCTCGGTTGAGAAGAAGAGGAAAAAGAGAGAAGGATACTTTTAGCCAAAAAAAAAAATAAAGAACATATGGTAAATTTTTTTATAACAGCATATTTTTAATGAATTTGGTCATGGTCGTAGACAGATTCTCTATTTGTAATATGATGTTTTGAAATAGGCTAATTCACACATGAATAATTAAACCAATCAAATCTATCTGTCATATACAAAATGTAATAAAATGAGACACCACGTTAATCCTAAAATACTATAAACTCCCACTGTAATAAAAAGGTAGAAGTTCTGACGTTAATTAAAGGGAAAAAAGAAAAAGACATAACGTCGATTATAGTGAATCGAATTATATTGGCTCTATATCTACTACGGTTATAAAATAAAATAATAAAATTTGGAATAAAATAACAAAAATAAGAGTTCATGTTATTTTTAAAAAGGACCTCATATCAGCTACAATAAAAGATTATATATATATATATTCATAATAAATATAATATCCATGTTAGGTTAAACATTAACATAAATAATTGCGGAAATAAGCATAACACCCTGTTTGTTAAAATACTAGAAATTTCCATGTTAATAAAAGAAGAAAGATAGATCTACACCGTTGCATTGATTACGGTGAAATCAGAATATAACGACTTAGATTAAAAGAAGAGTTTGTATCAACTATAACAAAAAAGTAGTAGAAATAACAGTTCATGTCAACTAAAAAAATTAAAAAAAGTACAATAAAGAAATATAAATTCAAAATAGCAAAATTATATCCACACAAATGCACATGTTAGCGTGCAAGGCCCTAACAGGCCGCTCCCTGGCACGTCCACGTCAACGGCTTGGGCCCGGTTAGGCCACGTCGGTCGGAAAGGCGACGGCCGTTCGATCGTGGCCGCTGATTCAATCTAGCCGTCCATTCAAATTTTAGCTCTCCGCAGGGCGGCCCATTCGCTCAGCTGGTCTTCGGCGCTGGTCCACACTCCGCAGCTCCGGGTTCGAGTCCCATCTACTCCCTTTTTTCCCCTTTTTTTTTTCCCAACGTGTGCCCTCCTCTTCTTCTCCTGCCCATCCTCCGCCGCCGCCCGACGCCGCCGAGTGCGTCCTCCCGCCGGCGCCCCACCCGTTGTCTCCTCTATCTCTCATCGCTCCCTCCCATCATGGGTTTGTCGGATGTGTCCGCCTTTGCCTCTTCTCAACCCATGGTGTCGGGTCGTCGCTATCGCCGCCACGTCCTACCGCCGCCGCCGTTGCTTTCGCTTCGCTTCCCCGCCGCGTCCGCCGACGTCCCTGCTCATCCTCCTCCTATAACCCACCCAGCCGTCGGGAACGCCTTTTTCACCTGCCGGCGCTGCGTCCACAGCCGTTCCTGCTATCCTCCTCCTGCAAGCCACCACGCCGCCTGGACCGCCTCTCACCCCCGCCACTCTGCGGTCGCTGGGTGCAAGCGCTGCAACACCGCCGTCGCCCATAACTCTGGATACGCGAGTAAAGTTCAGTGCCGCCTTCCTTGTAGCCTTCCTCTGCGCGTCGTTGTTGCCCTCTTCTTTGCTTTGATCCTGTCCTAGGTTTTGGCACAGCTGCTCATCTCCTTTATCCAATCTATGTTGGTCTTCTTTACGTAATTTGTCCGTCAATCACAAATGCTCTGTAACTTATTTGGTGCACGCATCTAGCTATTGGGTTGGTTAGTTTTGTATTATCGGCAAAGGAACCATACTCTTCTTGATGTCCATAATCATATATTTCCAACGATTTCTACTTGTTTGACGAAATATGTATTATGATCAATACGTTTTCTTCAAGGTCCGATCAATTTGGCATAAATAAGGTCTCAGCTTACGTTAGCTGATTTGGCGTAGATGTGTTGTTAAAATATCAAAAATATTGACTATCGCTCTATAGCTAAACTAAATTTAACCTTGCAATCCTGAAATTTGCGAGGTACCTTTTTGATACTTCCTCGGGAGAATCTTTAGTCAATCCACCAAACTCAGCAAACATGGCCATTGTGGGCTTGTAGACCTAAAGAGAATAATACAAAAAGGTTATTCATTCAGGGCATTCTGAAGCTTTTACAGAACTACAAACTATCTCCAGTTCATGTCGCTGGAAATCATTAGGAAGGATGCTCCCCCAATCCTTTGATTTTCCAACAGAACGAAAACCATAAAGAAGTGAAAGGAAAGTGATATAGTCTGCTGAGCAGCCTTTGTTATTCATCTTGTTTTTTATGTCCATCGCCTAGCTTCCCAGGCGTTTTGTGCCTGCACAGACTGAAGATACTAGTATTGTATGCTGAATTACTTGGATCCCATCTGTCATAAACCAATCGCTTGAATATGCCTAGAAGGGGGAGCCTTGGCATGCACCTTAACAGCGCTACTGCAGTTTAAGTTGATCACTACAGGAAACGTCAACAGTTTCGAGTTTCGAGTGCCAAAACCGTCGAACAAATTAGCGCACAAGCCGTCGGGATACTACTTTCTCGACGGCTAGCCGTCGAGAGAAAGCCGTCGAGAGAACTCCGTCGAGAGAGGTACATTGTCTCAACAGCTTGGCCGTCGATAGAAGTTCTCTCGACGGCTATATTAAAAACCGTCGAGTTTATTGCACCAGACGTCGTTACCGTGGGACGAGCTTAGTCTCGACGGCCACGAACGAACAGTTGAGATAAAGCAAAAGCGGGGCCCACC
This sequence comes from Raddia distichophylla, assembly GCA_005191435.1. Taxonomy (NCBI): domain Eukaryota; kingdom Viridiplantae; phylum Streptophyta; class Magnoliopsida; order Poales; family Poaceae; genus Raddia; species Raddia distichophylla. Next base: position 557,930 of record SPJY01000982.1, on the reverse strand, counting down.
AAACCAACCTTCCCTAGTCATGTAATCTCGACGGCCGTAGGAAAAACAGTCGAGAGAGGTCTTGTGTAGTATCAACGGCCGTGTGAGTGCCGTCGATACTACCCTGTCTAGGTCTTGTGCAGTCTCGACGGCTTACTGACGATCGTCGAGAGTATGACTGTGCAGTAAAAAAAATTATTTTAATTTTGTAAAAAAATCCAGAAAACTGCAGCAGCTGCTGCTCCCAACAGCAGCAACTGCTGCACCTGCAAACCCAAAAGCCCACAATGCATATATTCCATTCGTCGCACACATGCGACAAGATCTCAATTGACAAGCTCAAATACACTCAAATAATTAAAAGGCACACAGTTCACATCTATTAACCATCAAACGATCCAAACAGCCCGCACGACATACACATATGTACAACATAGCAATCACAATCGTACGATAACCAAAACGTATATATCGTCAGCTAGCTAGTCACCTAATGCTCGCTAGACGGAGGATCGCCTGAAGGGGGTAGGGACGGCTGGGTAAACAACGGGGGAGCGCCATCGAACAGGTTGTTGACGAAGTCGGCCTCCTGGCTGCCCGATGTGTCCCCTCCCTCGTGCGCATGAGCTGCTGCTGGGGCAGCAAAACCCAAACCCTTAAAACAAATATAGACTTATTAGTTAATGGTATGTGTTGAAATAAAGTAATAATACATATTTTGAGGTCGAATGATTTACCGCCTCAGTAACGTACGGGTAACCACCATGTGGGCGAGCTGGGCCCACGTAGTCACTGCTGGGGGGGTGGGCCGCTATACAGAGCTTGGTGATGAGGAGGTGGCGGGCCCCCGTAGTAGCTCTGGTAGGGAGGTGGTGCCCCGAATCCACCACGATACGGTGATGCACCACCGTAGAACCCCGGACCGCCACTAGTCCCGCTTGGGCCAGCCTAAAACACATTTGGCATAAAACGTGTTAATCAAATGGTAAGATCTATCTAACAGAACATTTAGAGTTTAAGTACATACCCCGGCTAGTCGACATAGGTTCTCCAAATAGGCGAACCTTGCCTCGAACTCCGCGCGCTGTCGAGCCATCTCCTCCTCTTGCCTCTTTCGCGCCTCCTCCGCCGTCCTCAAGCTCTCTTGCATCGCCTGCATCATCTGCCTGTTCTCTTCCCGCTCCTGCTCCCTCTCCCTTTGGAGTCTGGACTCGAAGGCGCGTCGGCTCTCAGCCTGTGTGTGCCCAGCTCGCACAGCAGGCATGTAATCCTCGGACCTATAACAAAGTGTTGTCAGTAGTTAAAATTTTAACTTAGTTAACTTTTAACATAAACAAAGCCTACCTCAGATGGTCCTGACCGATCGCCAACCTCCCGTGAGCCTTCCCACCCATAGTTTGGTGGATGAGCACGGGTCCAGCGGCTCATCCTCCGGGTTCTTCTCTTGCCCATGCTTCTCGGCGTAAGCCTCCATGTAGCGTGCCTACGTGGAAGTATACAATGGGCATGAATGGTTGAATATCACATTAAGTCAAAACTCGGTATCAACATTTTACGTACCTCTCGCTACGCAGCAATTGGGTCCAGGGGCCCATGGGGCCATCCTTATTTTGCAATGAGTGGCCCCTACGGAATACTTGCAGCCAAGGAGGCAGCTGCCCGGTGGTGATGGCCTGCTGAACAAAGTAAAGAAAATATGATTTTGAGTTCGAAAACAAAGCTCCTAATAGAGAATAAAGAAGATTACCATTTTCTTCCTAAGCTGGGCGAAGGACATCTTCCTGACGGCAGTCCTGCTGCCTTTCATCGCACGGTTCTTCTTCGCTGTCTCGGACCTGTCACGGAACTCCTGGTTAGCCCAATGGTTGGCCAGGGCCTCCCAGGCATCCGGGACGTTCGAGGCCCAATCTGATCGAACGGTGAGATACCGCGACACTATGAGGTACGTCGTCCGAGCAAAAGAGCTGCCGACCCTTTCACCGTGCTCTCTCCTATCAAAATTAAAATTTACGATGCGTTAGAAATATATACAAGAAATAGAAATTTATTAAGTGATTACATGTAGAAGTCCTCGATCGCCGAGACTCGTGCCCCAAACATCAGATCTTGCACCTTCTGCTTGGCACTTCTGTCTATCACCGGGTCAAAGTCGGCCTCCTCCAACCCTGCACGAGGACGGTACCTAAGCTACAAACAAGTGTGATAGTAATGTCAGTAAATACCCTTTCGACAAATGACAAAATAGAGATGTGTTCAAACTCACCCAAAACTCCCGCTTAATCTCCTCGGCAGCGGTGCTGTCACTGTGCTCGACGACCTTGTAATCATCCCAGGAGTAAGCCGGATGGGATGCCCCCTCCTCTCTGACCATCCTAGGGTAATACTGCCTGATCAGTATCCCAAGCGTGGGACTGGCTGAGTGTGGTCCTTTCTGGGATGGACACAGGACATGTTGCTACAAAGAATAGAAATAACGGAGTTAGTATTTTGCGTTGATAATAAGATAGTTCACAGTTAGAAGAACATACCTATCCCCATCAATCTCGATCAGAATCCGATACGCCGGATTCCGATCAGCCGGATTTCTTGGCGCCTTGGGCATCTTGTTGGGCCCCCTCTTCTTCTTTGATGCCTAACTAGCCCCTCCCTGGCTAGAGCCCGGCGTGTCCGCCTCGCCGGCCCCAGACTCCTCAGTGACGGCCAGCTCCTCATCGGAGTAGTGTCCGCCCTCACGGACAGTATAATTGCTGGGACCTATGAGGTCACACTTCTCTCAACGGCTGGATACACAACAGCCGTCGAGACAACGTATACTAGACAGTTTCCTTTGACTGCACTCGAGAGAGTACATCAGTCTCGAAGGTTCTTTGGCAAGCCGTCGAGAGAACTACTTATCTCGAGGGTATTATCCTTTGTTGCACTCGGCGATCAACCCGACGTAAATTGATTTCTAAAAATACAAAACAAAATTTGCTGCTGTTCAAAAACAATGCGTTGACGTTTGTGTATCAAACAAAATCATCGGCGAAAATATAAAAAATTTCAGAGCATCTAACGCGACGAATACTATCAAATGGGGTGTTTTCCGGCTAAGTTACAGGTTATCGTACGGAATCGGGTGTTTCGTTAGTTATCAATCAAAAATACTTTAATTTGAAAAATTACAATTTCAAATATCAATCAAAACTTATCAAATGTTATAACATGAAAAAATTATTACATTGATTTTTCTCCTTTAAAAATAATTAATATCAATTAAATTGTAATATATAGGAGGAAAATTGTATATTTTAAAAGTTGTGTCTTGACAGCATAACGTTGGGCCGTCGAGAGAGCTAACGTTGTTCGGTTTCCTTAACGGCTGGCTTTCATTACTCGACGGTTTTTTTTAAGCCGTCGAGACTAAGCCGCCTTTCTGCTCTCTATCGACGGCCTTATTGTGGTCGTCGAGGCAGAATGTACTGTTTCGACGGTTCAGTTATGACCGTCGATTGACGTTTGGGCACTCGAAACTATATCCTTTTCCTGTAGTGGATGCATGCCATACTGTTGGTCAGCCCATTAAATAAATAATGTAATGTGACATCATTAGGAGAACACTGGTTAAATACCATGTATTCAAAGTATGCATCAGCTTTCATTACTTCATCCTTTTTAAACAGACTACCAATTAGAATGGTATGAGTTATTACATTGGGGAGCAGACCTTCAGACTGCATATTCACAAATAGGCATTCTGCAGCGACTGTATCACCTATCTTGCAATACCCATTGATCAATGATGAGTATGTAGCAACATTTGGTTTGCATGTCCGCTTCATCATATCGCATAATAACCTCAGAGCTCTGCTTATGTTAAAATTATACCCGATGAACTGCCCCTTACTGGTCACAGTATTTAGTTGTCAGCACATGTATATGATAGTTGGTCCTGTCCAAGATTCTGAAATCTTATTTTTGTGCCTCTGTTCAGGATATAGTCTTGAGTTTGTACATGGGCCAGAAGCATGTCATTTTTTTTAAAAAAAATCAAGACCAGAAGCATGTTCCATTCTTTCCTATTGGGTTTCTTTTAACAAAGAAAGTACTCTTTTAACAAAGAAAGGACGCACCATAGGTGCGTTAACCTCGCTAGTTGATTACTAGAGCCAGCTCGAGAGAGAGAAAAAAGTATCGCCTACCAGACACACATGAAGCAAATGATTACAAGAGCCGGCTAGAGAGAAAAAAAGTCTCGACTACGAAACACACATGAAGCAAACTAGAAGGATTAATTAGTGGGTGTAATCACTACTATTCCACACCGACGACTAGCTAGCTAGCTAGCTTAGCACACGGAGCCTTCTTATCTATCCGGTGGCCGCTCTCGGCTGCGGCCTCCACTACATGCTTCATCCGCTTCGCTTTCCATCCGGCCGGTGCCAAGGTCCTGGATAAGCCACCTATACGTACCAAACTGGATCGATCGATCCAGTGATCAGCACGAGCCACTGATCAAAAAGCACATATGATCAGCTTGCGCACAACGGATGCAATCTCTCCTGCAATCTCGCCCGAAAAGGTTGAAGAAATTAGGCAGGTCCTAATCGATCAATGGTTTGATCACTAGCTATCACGGGGGCGCGCTACCTCGACGTGTTAACGACTGAAGAAGCTTCACGATCGAATCACGACATGTTTACACAGCTTAATAAAGCCCTAAGCATGGCCTGGCTGCCGGCCATGTGTGCACACAGAGAGAAAAAGAGAGAAGGAAGCTAGCGAGGCATATATGCATGCACAGAAGCGGTAGCTCGGAGGTCGTACACCGATCACTCGAAAAGCATCAAGGAACAACAATATGATCGGAATATCCAGATGCTAATATATTCGGTGAATGGCATTAATTAATGTTAGTCTGGGGTTCTCCTACCAACCTGTGCAGGTATATTAGTACTCAAATCAGAAAGGAAAACCAGAAACATGATAGCTCAATCATCAATGATCAGAGAAAACTATATATACAGTACTAGCTAGGTCTGTTTTTATCTGATCCTGTCGTATATATATATGACGAAATGCCGCCTGGCCTGCACCTGGGCCCCGTAGGGAATATTCGCGCCAACTTGGTGGGGGCCGCCGCCCCACCGCCTCACCAGTTCCCTTTGTTAATTCTTTTTCTCGGCCCCGTTCCGTCACGTTCGGACGGCAACGGAAAGAACACGTACGTGGTCAGACGATACGCGACAGTGCTATCGATCACGAATTCACCATGGCATGGCTGCGATCTGCAGATCGGATGGTCGATCGATTAGCACAGGTATCTCGGTATATAAATCTGTGGCACAGCGGCAGATCGTGTGTTGCGTGACACCGTGAGCTAGCTACAGACAGCATGCTTGGTGGTTAACTGGTTATCCTGTTTGGCTAAGGAGCGAAAGATAATTGCCACGGTCAATAGCCTGATGTCACGCATGTGAAATCGGTGCGTGATCCAAGCTTTGGAATCCGATGCGATCTGCAGAAGAAGGTACGTGTCAAGTTAGCCGTGAAGCTAACGGTATGTTACTACTAATAAATAAGAAAATAGTCTACTTTCAAAAGCAGCGACTTCAGATGTAGTTGAACCATGAAAAGTGATTATTTAAAGGACATATATATATAGATCGTCCTAGTATAGAATTGGCATCCAAATGAGAGCATAGCACAGCTAACCATGGACTATTGTAGGACATATAGGGCGTGTTTGGATGGTGGCCACCGCTCGCCTTGCCGATCCAGGGCGCGCCGACGCCCACGGCTCGCCGTCACTCGCGTTGGCGAGGATTGGCGAACGAATCGCTCGCCCGCGCCAACTCCCGCAGCCACGTTAACTGTGCGTCGGCGCGCCCTCGCCCCCGCGCTCGCGCCTTCCGCCGGCTGCCATCCAAACGCTCGCCAAAAAACGAGGGCGCGCCGACGATTGGCACGACGCGCGCGGGCCGCCATCCAAACACGCCCATACAAACAATGCTAATATGTATGGAAAAAAAGAAATAGCACCAAGAAAAAAGCTCAGAGAAAACGGACCTCCGAAATTGCAGCTCTTGCTCCTAGCATCAATTTAATAACCACCACACGACATGGAGAAGGTACATCATGAAAACATTGCTCAGTCGATAGCATGGCCAAAATAATACTATAACCTGGAACCATATGCAAACAATATTTAGTTGTAAATTAACTTGCCGGTGGATATTTTTAATGAATTTAAGCTACTCATGTTAATTGTAGGATCGAAGTTCGAGAGGACCACCACACAACATGGAGAAGATACATCATGAAAACATTGCTCAGTTGATACCATGGCCAAAATAATACTATAACTTGGAACCATATGCAAACAATATTTAGTTGTAAATTAACTTGCCAGTGAATATTTTTAATGAATTTAAGGTACCCATGTTAATTATAAGATCGAAGTTGAAGAGAAACATTCCTCGGTTGATACCATGGCCAAAATAATACTATAACCTGGAACCGTATACAAACAATAATTAATTGTAAATTAACTTGGCAGTGAATATTCTTAATGAATTTAAGCTGCCCATGTTAATTGTAGGATCGAAGTTGGAGAGGACATGGTTCATGGAGGATGAGCAATGATTACTTGAAGGCCTCGGAGAGGTGGCCATGGAGGTAGCGATGCACTGGAGGATCCATCCGGGCAGCACATAGCGAAAAAGCGACGCGGAGGTTGGATGAGCTGAACTTGAGGGCGGCCAGCCGTGGCGAGTCCATTCACTCCGGTCCCAACGTGCTTTGATCTGGGCAGGAGGTGGTGACAGCGGCGGCAGGAGAAGAAGTGCTGATGCAGAGACGCAGAGAGAGCCGAAGCCGGTGTGGGCTAGCCCGAGGCGACCCCAGCGGCTAGTGGCCTTCTCAAGAGCCGCCATCGCCGGACCCTTCCTCCACGAAGCCGTCCTCGCCAACCCCGTTCTCCGCGAGGCCGCCGCCACCGGATCCGAGCTCCCCGGGGCCCGCCATCACTGGATCCGGGGCTCCCAAGGGCCCGCCGAGGGCACCTCGAAGGCGGCGGCGGGAACACCAATGACAGAGGGGAGAAGGGAGGCGACGTCGAGGGAGAGAAAGGAGGCAGCCGTTGCGCGGTGGGGAGGAGTAAGAGGCGGCCGCGCCGGGGCACTGAGGCGACTGGGGAAAGGAGGCGGAAGCGGCGGTGGTTGGGGGTGAAGCAGCCGAGAGGGAGGCGGTGAAGCGGGATGAGAGGCAGGGGAGCGAGCGATGGAGGCATGGGAGCGGGCGATGGAGGCAAGGCCGGGGGCGACGTGGCCAAACCACGGCCACGGGAACCACCGTCTGTCTGGGACCGCCGGATCTGAAACGTATGGTCCAGATTTAAGGGTGACGTGGAAGCTCGGATTGGAGCCCCTGCTACGGCGTATGAAGTATAGGTATATGCTTCAACAACTGCCGCTGTCTTATGTGTAGATCTCTTATTTATTTGTGAGGTTTCTTCCGTCCCAAATGATTAATTCTAACTACCACATTGCTGATCCTGATCTTGTGTTTAATCCTAATTATTATCGTTGATGATTGTGCCAGCATTCCAAACCATCCTTTTTTTAAGAAACGCACTCCAATCTATCTATCCTGATCGGCCTTTTTCATGAACCGATTCATGGGCCAGTGCTTTCAAACTTTTTGGCGACCGATGCACCCTGCAGATCTATCATGTCCTACACATGCTGTAGGGCATGTGTCCTACCTCGATCCGATCCTGTCCTTTAAACCATGTGTATTACTGTATGCTGCTGATCGATACTAGTGGGTTTATGTCCAATATAATGATGGATAAGGCCGCTTCGTCCGGTAGAATTTTGAACGCTGGTAGAACACAGCTAGCATACCGGCCCGGAGTCGCAGTCAGCTGCTACGTACCAACAGGATCTAGCTGCCCGGCCGGCCGGCCCGGCCAAGTTCGATTCACCAAACATGCAAACATGCGTAGCGTTTGGTGAGACTGCAGATTAGCACACACTATACAGTAGCTAAGCTGATCCGTCTAAATCTAAATCTAAATATATATAAAGTACGTAACCAAGCGTCACCAAGCGTCCAAATTAACCTCGCAATCGCATCAGAAGCCACGCGAACCTTCCCGTGCGGCCGTGCCAGCTATAGCTCTCCATTGCGACCAAAGCACAAGCTCCCCAAAGGTTCGCGACATCTGTCGCCATGTATACCGCTCGATCGCCGTCGTCGCCGAGCAGTGAAGCACAAAACAAACTTAACTTGGTACTTGGTCGCTCGCTCGCTCGTCGAGCCATCCCACGTACACCTACGCGGGCATGTTCGTTTCCGCCACATATCTAGCTCAGGCGGCGCCTGCCTGCGGCGCACGCGCGCGCGCGCGGGCGCAGATGAAAACGAGGGTGTGCGTACGTGGGTGCATGCGCGCCGCGCGCTTCTCGCACGTCTCTGTAGGCTGTGGCAGTCAGAAACGCGCGCCGCGTCCGTTTTCTGCGACTCGATCGGGGTGGGTCGCGCGGGGTACCGTGCTAGGCAGAGGGGCAGCCTGGCACATGGCGAATTCACCCCTTTTATGTGCACCACGTGTATATGGCATGTCACATGTGGAAAGAGAGCGATTTTGCTAGGGTATGGCTGGGACGCATCACGCTGACCACCGTCGGACGTGCATGCTATACTATGTGTTTTGCTCCAACCATTACTCATATTTTTTTTTACTGAAACATCATGTCAAATTAAAGAATAGATTTTTTTCACAAGTCAACGGGTTGCCGTCGGTGCCGTGCTTCTCATGCATTGCCTCAAGTAGATATTCGGCAAAACCAAATAAGAGATTGGTGGCGAAATAGTATAAGAAGAAACGACGGATATAACAAGACACTTATAGTTTTCTCCTGGGCAGCTGGCAGCATCGATCGTTGGTTGTGTGAAATCAGGTCAAACGCGGGGTATGTGTGCAGCGGTCCACACGGTAAAACCATCAGGCTCCAATTCTATCTCTACCTCCTACAAGTAGATTTTGAATATAACATTGAAAACCAATGGCAAACGTAGGGTTGCATGGTTCTTACTAAAACCCGAACGAGGTGGCCCATGCCCCATCCACCAAGGTAGGTGACGCAAATATCGGGATTTGCAGCTTGGTTACCCCCATTTCTTTTGGATATCTCTGTCCACTCTAGCGAGCCTCACATCTCACATATATCCCTTCAAGCCCGTAGGCACTTGTCCATCCAACCAGGGCGCCTAGGTTAGTACTATTTGGCCTCGAGGTACTCCTTGAGGGCCTGGTTTCTGCCCTATTCTGCCCTACCCTCTTGAAGTGCTTCACGAATCACGATTGCACCCCGACAGCCTTCCCTGATGGCGTCCCTGATTGTCTTCGCCACCATTGTGTTGAGTATAGGTCTCGTAGACCTATAGTGATATGCGGAAGCATTAGGACCAAGGCGATACCTAGCCTAAAATGAAACACAGGCACGTGAAGTTAGTGTGTAAAGTGAACAAGAATATTAAAAAGAAGTGATAATTTGAATTGTAACGAAAACTCATCGATGCATCGATCGGCAACTATGGTTCCGTTGTTGTCCTCCACCAGTGAGTAGTCACTCCAGCTACACACTGATTGTCACGCACTACCCTACCCGCTCTCCCTAGGTAGTACAACCTCAAGAACGCGCCAAGCACGTGGCCCGGCTCTTGCTTGCCCTTATTCACACACACCATACCCATGTACAAAAAAAGTCATAACAACGAGTTAGTATGAGTTTTTGGCATTAAAAACCATCGACATGTACAAAAAGCATAAAAACATATCTTTGCCCACCGCAGACATCCATGGGCTGTCCAAAATGTGGATAGCCCAAGAGCGCAACGCCTTTTGTACTAGAACCTAACAAATCACCGTATGAGAATTCCTTATGAAAATGTGGGGCGCTCCCAAACGGATTTGACATTGGCTCGGTTGACTCACATGTGCAATGCATAGCTTAAACGAAAAAAGATTTTCAAAAATAAACATCAACTCCTATGTATCCATTCTCATCGGATCCCACCCACACCTCGACCCCCCCTTCGATGCCCTCCTCGACAACTCCAAGTGTGTCGACTCTTCTCCCCGTTCTCCCTTACCGACGCTACCCCTCCTCCGCCTTCTCCCTTGCCGGCGCGGCTGCTCCGCGCACCTCTACCTCCTCCCCTGCCAAAGTCGGGCCACCTACGCATGGTTGTGTGCGAGAAACCCCCTCCACCGCTGCCGTGCCGGCCGCCATCGTGGTGCGAATTCATATTTTTTATTAACAAAGCCTGACGGTTTTTAAATAGTAGATGACACAACGCTACATGCTAAAAAAAATGGCTAAATACATACTAAGGCACGTGAAGACAACTGAGGTTGCTTCAGGCTGCCAAGTGACGACCGAGGCACCAGTCGAGCGGCTGGGGAGGCGCCGGTGGCGTCGTGCGGCCAAAAAGGGGCCAACGATATTGGCCTAAGGTGGCGGCGGCGGTGGTGGCGGCTGCCCGGAGAGGTGCCCTGGGCGGCGGTGGTAGCGGTGTTGAGGGCCGCCCAGGGAGGCACCGGTGGCGTTGGTCGGTCGAGGTGGCCTGGGAGGCGGCGACACGTCAATTGGGAAAAGGCAGCATAAGTATGGACTGGTGCAACTGCCAAGTCCCTAATTTAGATAAATTATGTGTCATCGATCAACACGTGGCCAACAACACACATGCTTTCTTGGTAGGACAATGTCAGTGGCTCTATGATCTGGCCACCGACACTGGTGAAATTTTGGTCGTCAGCTCGATTACCAACAACGCAAATATTCCGACCGACAAGCATAAGCTCATTTCCTGTAGTACAAGTATATATATGAACTGTATGTAGGGCTATTATCTGTGACCTATGGGGGGGCCTAAACAATGATAAAATTCATTGTCCTGTTGGGAAGGGAGATCTATAGGAATCAGACAGTGTGTTTTTCTCGTCTCATAGATATACAAAATTCGATGAAGAGTGGGGGAAAATTCATGTACACCGACACTCCCTTCCTCCTAGTTCGGCGAGTGCCCTAGTCAGTGAGGGTAGCAATTATCAATGCCCCCACCAGTGACCAGAACGGCCCCACCTCCACTGGGAGCCACAAGATTAGAGGGAAAGGACGGTGCCATAGCTGTGGGAGGCGACACCATGGTGGTTATCAACTAAGACGTTGTTTGTTTCAGTTTAAGGTTAGTGAAAGTTTTAATCTGAAAAAGTTGTGACCCAGTGGCCTTGGAGAGTTTAAAAAATTATGAACAAAATATTTTAGTAACTATAAAAAAATTATTTAAAACCACACAAAAATAACTACAGAGTAATACAATATCGTTTAACTTATAAAAAAATAACCATTGTTTATTTAATTTAATTTAATTTAATTTAAGCGGAAAGGAAACAGGTCTAGGTCATCGTTTCGATCGAATGGAATTTAAAGTTTTAAAAGGGACGACTTTGCAATAAATGCTTAAGAGGGGGGTGGGGATGAAAGAGAGATTTTGGCACATATCCGGTGGCAGTTGTGAATGTACCCGGTTCCCAACTCCCCATGTATGTACACTGTGACTAACATTTCTTCATGCGAAAATATTCTTTTATGTTCTGGTTGAGTTGCTACAGTGCTGGAGGCTTCAGAAAGATGGCTCCACGAAGCCGAATATTTAATTTAGGTCGAACAAACGGTAATACAAGCCATTTGCTAGCACAAACCTAGGTGCTTTCCTGCATGTTAAAAGGCCAAACCAAGCACTAGCGTTTTGACCGGCTTAAGCCTTTCACCACCTCGTATGGTGTACAACAATGTGCATGTGGATCCATCCAGCTTTGCAGTGACGTAAACGACAGTACCAAACAAGAGGGCAAGGCATGATCTGTGCCAGTGTAGACGCGCGCGACGTCGCGTTTGATCAATGGCAAGTAGCTCCGCGCGCCGTGCAGAAAATGTCAATGGCTACATTAATATTAACTTCGCCCTCGAACAAGAGCTAGCTAGCGGGACAGAGATACACCAATGTCTAGTGTGTGCGCGTCAAACCGGAGTTGGTTGATGACAACGACGCCCCAATTTACTTGTCGAGATTCCCAGGAACAAGTCGACCATCCCTGGTTAATCCAATGCTGATTATCCGCAGGTCTCCGCTGCTAATCACCTACCGCCGCTCGTAAACTGCTTATTTATAGCGCGCCGCGCAGCAAGAAGCAAACAAGCTTGCATAGCTCATGCACTGCCACTGCCACTGCCACCAGAGTACTTGCAATTGCAGATATCGTCGTCACTTGGGTGCTTAGACTTTGCTGCAAGCGAACAAGCGAGCTGTTGCTGCCATGGAGGTGAGAGTGGTGAGCTCCAAGATCGTCAGGCCGATTTACCCAGCCGGCGCGCCGCGGCCGGACACGGCGGAGCATGTGCCCTCGTCGGTGTTCGACAAGGTGACGTACCCCATTCAGATGGCGATCATATACGCCTTCTCGCCGCCGGCACCCTCCACGGCGGACATCGAGCGCGGGCTCGCCGCCGTGCTGGGCGTGTACCGGCTGTTCGCCGGGCAGGTGAGGCGTGGGACTGACGGCGCCGCCGGGGTGTTGCTGAATGACCACGGCGCGAGGCTGGTGGAGGCGGCGGTGGACGCCAACCTCGCTGACATCGCGCCGGCGAAGCCTTCGCCCGTGGTGCTGCAGCTGCACCCGGCGCTGGAGGGGGAGATCGAGGAGGTGGTGCAGGTGCAGCTCACGCGGTTCGCCTGCGGGTCGCTCGCCGTCGGGTTCACCGCGAACCACGCCGTCGCCGACGGCCACGCCACCAGCGACTTCCTCGTCGCGTGGGGCCGCGCCGCGCGCGGGCTCGCCGTCGGCCCGTCGCCGCCGCACCACAGCGCCGACCTATTCCCCCCGCGCGACCCTCCGGCGCCGGAGTTGGAGCACCGCGGCGTCGAGTACTACCGGCCGCCTCCGTCCCACTCCGCCGGCGACAAGCACGGCGGCGGCAACAACATCGTGATCCACAAGGCGCACTTCACCAAGGACTTCATCGCCGGGCTGCGGGCCAAGGCATCGGAGGGGCGGGGCCGGCCGTTCAGCCGGTTCGAGACGATCCTGGCGCACGTGTGGCGCACCATGACGCGCGCGCGGGGGCTGGGCAACCCGCACCAGGCCTCCACCATCCGCATCTCCGTCGACGGCCGGCAGCGGGTGGCGGCGCCGGCGGGGTACTTCGGCAACCTCGTGCTCTGGGCGTTCCCGCGCGCCGCCGTCGGCGACCTCCTAAACCGGCCGCTGAGGCACGCCGCGCAGGTCATCCACGACGCGGTGGCGCGCGTGGACGGCGCCTACTTCCGCTCCTTCGTCGACTTCGCCGCCTCTGGCGCCGTCGAGAAGGAGGCGCTGGCGTCGACGGCCTTGCTCAAGGACGTGCTCTGCCCGGACCTGGAGGTGGACAGCTGGCTCACCTTCCCCTTCTACGAGCTCGACTTCGGCGCCGGCTGCCCCAGCTACTTCATGCCGTCCTACTTCCCCACGGAGGGGATGCTCTTCCTCGTGCCCTCCTACCTCGGCGACGGCAGCGTCGACGCCTTCGTCCCCGTCTTCGAGCACAACCTCGAGGCCTTCAAGCAGTGCTGCTACTCCATGGAGTAACCCACAGATCTACCAGCCGCCACATCCTACAAGATTATCCCTCCCGGCTCATGATCGGTCTTGCTCCGTATACATACATATATTTCGTGCATTGATGCATGCGTGCAATGCATGCAGGTATTTATCTCCGTATACCGGCCGTATGCGTACGTACGCGGCATTCGAGTATTGTAAGCGATGGGTATGCTTTAATTTTGTCGTGCCAGATGTTTTGGGTTCTGTCTCCTATGTTTCTTTTAACGTAGGATATGATCTTGCGTTTTGGTACGGGTCAGATAACAGAGGAATCAGGCGTCAAATATACAATTGACTTCTTTTTTTTTGCTGCAATTTTGTGTTTCTTCTGTGAGATGGGCCGACAATTACGTTTTCTCCGTGTTTTGTTAAAACAAACAAATTTTGATTGTATGGATGCATGAGCTACAGCTTCCTAGCTTGCTTTTCAGTTTTGACATGTGAATCAACAAGGCTATTTGCAGCGAGTGAACAAGTGTATATGGGCAAAATTGTAGCATCGATCACAACAGGCTGCTCGCCGCAGGTTACCAATCCCGCGGAATTTGAACGTTTTGATTTCGGACCGAAATCGCTACCCCCAATCTAAAACCGCATCAAATTCAAAATTTTAAATTCAACGGCAAAGTCCGAATTTTTTTGGACATCTCGTTCAGGATTTTGACAAACTCTTAGCAAAATTTCGTTTCCAGTCTGTTGCCGATCCGGAAATTTTTATTCCAAAATTTCACTGAATCCAACCGGATTTCGCTCGTAACTTTTGAAATTTCCGGTTTCAGGGAAAACGAAGATTAAATCTGAAGCTTGGCTGGCTGGACGTCTGTACTACCTACCGAACCGCATAAAAGGAGCAGTACAGTGTCCTTGGAAGATAAATACTCATGTACTGTACGTGCTGCATAACGCAGACACGGTGAAGCAGTAGTACAAGAGGCAGCTAGGTGCACACGTACGAAATACGATAGCTGCGTTGCATGCGACGGATCGAGCTCGAGACTGGGCTGGAAATGAGCCGGCAACTGATCGAGCGAGCCGTCCCGCCGCTGCGTCGGGGGCCATGGCGGCAGCACGTCGCCGTCGATCGCCGTACGGCCGGGCCCGACGCCGTGGTGGCCGGAGAAAGGCGGGAAGCGAGACCGAGACTGGGATGTTGCGACCAGGCGAAGGCAGCGCTAGTGCCGGAGTATGGGCCGAGCCATTCAGGCTGATCTGTGTACGGTAAATGTTAGGATATGCGCCGATGCAAGATCGCGAACGACAACAGAAGACACGATATTTGTTAACGCAGCTCAGCTTTCGCCTACATCCGCGGGGCTCTAATTATGGACACTCCTCCCTAAACCATAATACCGCATCACACCGACTGACCTGGTCACGAACACATGGCGGCCACTGACCTCCTCTTGCCTATGCTACTATTATGAAGTCGTTGTTTTATTTACACCAGGGTTGCCTCTCCTTATATAGTGAAGGTCTGGCTAGAGTTAGACTCTAACTCTAAACCAACCCTGCCTATTACAACATAGAGTCCATGTAACCTACTTGTACATATATTCGACACAAAATCTAACAATAAAAAAAGTCGGCACGAAGCTCGACCTGACGTTAAAGCGAATGGACCGTGCCGTCATGGTTTGAATGGCAGGATGAGCAATGCCTAAAATTTGAGCCATCGTGCCGACCGGCACATCTTGATCGCTCATGTTGTGTCTAGACCGACAAGG
This sequence comes from Raddia distichophylla, assembly GCA_005191435.1. NCBI lineage: Eukaryota > Viridiplantae > Streptophyta > Magnoliopsida > Poales > Poaceae > Raddia > Raddia distichophylla. The sequence continues at coordinate 542,537 of SPJY01000982.1, read as the reverse complement.
CACCGCACGGGGTGACTTGAAAGTTGTCCCAGCGGCCAACACCCCAAGCCCCCAACTCACCAAGACTCCATGATGGTCCAATGCACCCGCACGACCAACATTCATCTACCAACTTTATCTGATATAGTGCCCTCTTTGTATCTCTTATCCCCAACTCCTCCCCGTCTTAAAACCCTAGCAATTGAAACAGCGGCGGGCGGCGCTTCCAAATCCACCGCGAGTCGGCGACAGCGCGAGCGGCACATCTAGATCCACATCGACAGCGCGTGCTACAGACGAACGATGCACCAAGCAACGGAGCGGTCGCCTCGTGTACCAGGCAACGATCGACGACATGGTCACGTGGTGTAGTCGTCAACTCGTCATCTCCACGACGATGATGACCTCTTGTGCATGGTATATGGTTGCGTTTTACGGTATGCCTTGCGTTCTTACATCTCATGGAGTCCTGGGCATGACTGTTGCTTCGATTTTTCCATGATGAGTTGCTTTGATTTTCCCCTATGTGCAGCTGTTAAATGCAACTTCTTAGACAATGAAATCTTTAATGTCCATCTAAACGGTGCTTTTTTGGAAACCGAAAAGCCAAAAGATAAGTTGGAAATCCAACCGACCTTCAGTAGTCCACTCCAGTCTAGTGGCCCCGAACTAGACCAACGACTATGCCACAACTAGGCAAACGGCTAGGCCAACGCACTGGCGGTTGCTTGGTGGAGACGAGGCAGGCAGCTCCACTCAGGTCTGACGATGGAGTGATTGGATGGGGGAAATCTCTAGGACCACTTTTGATACATAGCTCAAGGACAATTTAGTCATTTTAAAAGCACTCTCTCAACTCCATGGCTATAAGTCGCCAAGAGTGTCTCTTAACAAATGAAACCAACGACGGGTTTTTGAAATTCGAGAACTTTAGTGATCGATCCAAACCGTTGATCTTGTTCATCTTGTCAAAACATAGCCACCAACCAAGTTTCATATTTTTTTGAATTTGTTTGCTATTTGTTTTCTAATTTTGAAAATCAGCTTTTTTTTTACGCTGATTTTCAAAATTAGAAAACAAATAGCAAACAAATTCAAAAAAATATGAAACTTGGTTGGTGGCTATGTTTTGACAAGATGAACAAGATCAACGGTTTGGATCGATCACTAAAGTTCTCGAATTTCAAAAATCCATCGAAGGCTACGGAGGGATCCGTAGATTGAAATCTGCACTAGCCCAACTCTATATATATATAAAATTAAAATAAACCGGCTAATAAAAAACCGGTTCGGCCTGGTTCGGTTCATTTCGCTGTACGAACCAAATCTGGGCCAAGACCGCAGCCCGTTGACCCGGTTCGCATGGTAACCGGGCCTGAACCGGGCCGGCCTGGTTTGGCCCGCTGGCCAGCTCTATTCTTGCCCCCTCGTCATGATGATGATCGATAGGCAATCGTGCTTTCGGTCGAAATTTCTGGAATGCGTCGCTGCATGCATCCTGACCTATCTAGCCAAATTTTCCATAGCCGTCAACATCGTGTTTTGAATAGGGTACCAAAAGTTAGACCCGCTGTATATGTACTACGTGCGCCCTCGTACGTGCTTATCGTATCAAATGAGTAGTTTTTAAGCATAAACCCTGCAGAACACGAGCGGGATGACATATCGCATGGTCCAAACGACGAAGAACATAATTTTGGATGTCATCGATCGAGTGGTTGGCCTCCATGCACCTAATCAGCAATTCAGCACGACCAAGTATTCTCACCGTTGACTGAGGCACATGATTAGTAGGTTTTGACTGCGGAATCGTGTAACATTGTGCCATCTTGCTTTAGTTGCACATATATCTATTCTGTCTTTGATTCAACTTGGGCTTACTGACCATGCAAATGCCATAGCCCATAGGCAAAAAATACAGACAAAAAATACATTATACAAAGCTAGGAGAGCCTACGTACGTGGTACGTACACATGTTAAACTATCCTGACCCCTGCAAGCTCGTGGAGCGTTTGGATTGGTAGCATTAATTTCGTTTTGATTAGCGAGCATCCAATTTGCGCCTTGAGGTGGCTCGATATACATCAGACTGTTGCGTGCGAGTGTGTGACGACATCAAACTGTTTGCATGTGGTTTATTTAATTACTTTGATCGCTTGACCACCAGAGCAACTGAAGGATCAGACCAAATATCTAGCTTTAAATCATAGTCAGCGACTTGCTGTCTCGATCAGCTTACGGGTTAGGAGTAAGGATTACGGCTACTGTACTTCTACCCAAAATGCTTGGTTTATTGAATTTGCTTCACCTAAAACCGAGTTGAACCAAATCTTAAGTTACGCGCTCAGCCACAACTTAAAGGAATTGGCTTAGTGATAGATGACTCTTTTTGAGATTTATGGTAGTCATCTGTCCAACATTAGTTAACACCAAAAAGATAATAGAAAAAGTACATACAAAATTCTATAGAAGTTTGAAAAAAATATCCATACAAAATTCTATAGAAGTTTAAAAAAATATCCAGATACTATAATTAATCTAAGAAAACTTACAAAACAATACTTTAAACTAAAACGACAAGCTAGCAGTCGATTAACAAAAATATTAAAAATTTAACTTTTCCAAAACTAATTTACTAAAATATCAATGGAAAAATAGTGTAGACTTGTTGTAAAAACAGTCACCGCTCAAAATTGAAACTAATTAAAAAAACAGTCACCTGCTCAAAATAAAAAAAAATTCTGCAACTAAAAAAGCAAAAGAGAAAAGAACGAAAAAAAATGACTCATCTTTCCTTCACTTTCTGTACCTAGGCCTTGAAGCCCACTTAACCTAGATTAGGCATAAGCTTATTAGATTGGGCCTAAGCCCAGGCAGACGACCATAAAAATTAACTAGGAGAGCCCATGCAGCCATGTTGACCGGTCACCCACAGCCACAAGAGCGCAGGACATCAAGCCAGATTCATTTTCATTTATAAACAGATATAGATTGATCTATATCGGTTCATGCTGTTTCGGTGCAGCCATGCTTGAGCTTACCGTTAATGTCTCCGTTGTGGAGCTTCAACGGGGTGTCTGAGCTTGTCAACTTTTTAGATCCTCTGAGTGCTATTTGGCCAATCTACACCTTTTATTTTTAAATCAACGTTTAAATCTCAAAATCAACGCCAGTAACCACAAGAGTTTTGTCGGTGATCCTTGCTTTTCCCCAACCTCCGAGTAGCCATCGTCATGTGCGTCTGACTTCCTTTTGTAGCGGGATGCCCCATATATTGAGCATGAGTGCAACATGTGTGCTCGTGACGGTATAGTATACATTCGTTCTCGCATGCGTGGATCTTTTGCATTTCCAATTCTAGAGGACAAACTATCTTTTTTGCATGATATGTTGATTCTGGCAACATATTTCAATATAAATAACCTTTCTTAAACCCCCTCTTCATCAAATGGACAACATATGCCATCAACATATCCTCAACGACGGCTCTTATAAATCCTTATACGCCAGCCATGTACTCTTGTGTTGCACTTTTTTCGGTGTACATCCATGCTCTATCCATTATCTGCAAAATTTAACATACAATCAATTTCTACATATCTCTTGACCTGTATATCTCCTCTGTGTACACATCCCAAAACTCTATCCATTAATGTCTAAAATATGCCTTCATAATTTATATGTTTAAAACTTGGCAAAAAAAAAATGCATCTCCTTTTAACCCCTAATTGAGTGATTTAAAACTCTATTTTTTCTATTTTTTCTCTTTTTATGAGATATGGTAGGTAATACTATGTTTTAAATAAAATATAAATCCAAAAATAATAATTTTCACCTCCAAATTTGGCTACACAATTTTATTTATTATGTATAATTATTTTTCATGTTTTTATAACTTTTATACCTTTCCAACAAGTATACAACTATACACATATTCGATATTCTCAAAGTGCATGCTCGCTAAATAAAATAAAAGCAAATATTAATTGCCCTTTCTCCCATACATTAATACCATTCCGACAGCAAGAGTTAGCAAACATAGCAAGAGATCAATAAAAAAATGAGGTTGGAACATTAATTATATGTTCATTTAGATCTAGTTAAAGTAAATCTAGCTAGCCTCCAAACCACCCAAATTTAGTAAGAAAGAGTGTGATTAGAGAGGTACCACTAACCTTCCAATCACTAAAACACTTCAAATCCTTAAGAAATGAGCAAATTTTGGATGCTTATTACTAGATCCGATCATTTGTCGGGTTCGGGCGGGTGCAGATCGTGTTTTTCAAAACCCGAACAAAAATCAGTCGGCCTGCGCCCGACATGACCCAGTGATCCGGGCCCAAACCCGACCCAAAACCCGAAAACCCAAAACCGAACGGCTAATTTTGCAATTTTTTTGGACCCGAACCCAATCCGACCCAATGGTCAGGCATCAAATCGAGGCCCGACCCGACCCGGTGCACTGGCCGGGTCCGGTCTTGTCGGATACGTCGGACTAGGCTACCCATGAGCAGGTCTACTTATTACTGTTTTTCCTACCCTTTGCCGCTACATGACACCACAATGTTGGGAAATAGCAGGTGATGAGCAACAATAATGCGACCTCCAACCAATTATTGCGGTGTCCGAAACTATCACAAGCGATTTGAAGCTAAGATTCGAAGCTACATGATGCACACATTGCATTCGAGTTGTAAGTGATGGGTATGCTTTAATTTTGTTGCGTCAGACGTGTTGGCTTCTGTCACCTATGTTTCTTTTAACATAGGATATCTGGATATGATCTTGCCCTTGGTACGGATCAGATACTAGAGGAATCCGCCGTCAAATTTACAATTGACTTATTGTTCACCGTGTGTGTCTCATCTATCTATCTATCTATCTATCTATCTATCTATCTACTATATAAAACAGAGTTAAACAGAGCTACCACATAAATCCTAAAATCTTAGAAATTCTCACGTTAATCATAGAAAAAACAAAAAAAATCTAAATCGTTGAATATGCATATTATTATGTAAATCTAGCGGTCAATATTAACCTCTATAACAAACTACAGAAGCGGATCTATGTATTAGAGATAAACTCTAAATCTATAAAGCAAAGTTAAACTGAGCCACCACATTAATCCTAAAATCCTAGAAATTCCCACGTTAATCGAAAAATAGTAGAAATTCTCACATTAATCATAGAAAAAAGAAAAAATCTACATCGTTGAATATGCATATTATTATGTAAATCTAACGGTTAATATTAACTTCTATAACAAACTACAGAAGCTGATCTATATATTAGAGGTAAACTCTAAATCTAATCTAATATATTATCTATATCTTAACACAAATCTAGCGGCCACCACATTAATCCTAAAAATTTTCACGTTAATCAAAAATAGTAGAAATTCTCACGTTAATAATAGAAAAAAGAAAAAATCTACATCGTTGAATATGCATATTATTATGTAAATCTAGCGGTCAATATTAACCTTTATAACAAACTACAGAAGCTGATATATATATTAGAGATAAACTCTAAATCTAATCTGATATATTATCTATATCTTAACATAAATCTAGCCGCGCAAACACGCGGGTTACCTTGCTTGTTGTTAGAAAAATGGAGTTTTGATTGTATAAATGCTTGAGCGCTTCCTACCTTGTTTTTCCACATGCGTGTGAATCAACATGGTTATTTGCAACGATCGAGTGTAGGCAAAATCGGCCTGAAATCGGTACCCACGATCAAAAACCGAACCAAATTTAAAATTCTAAATTCAACTGCAAAGTTGGGGAAAAAATCCTTTGAAGATTTCGCTGAGGCTCACAAAATTTTCGCTCGTAATTAAATTTAAGACAAAACGAGAAAATAAATTTGAATCCTGGCTCTCTGTGCCGGGTGGCAAGGTGCTGGCGGCGGCGTAGCCGCAGGCTCGAGCAAAGACAGTTGGGCGGCGGCGAAGGTTAGGTTGAACCGGGTAGTGCCAACAGCGGGGCGGAACGTCAGCCGTTCGATCTCACCCGGGCCCATCCACACGCCCATCGCCTCCACTTCATCCCCCACCTTCCAGTTCCTCTTCCCGTCATGCAACCGTGTTCTTGAAAGGGAATTTTCGGTTCTTACCCTTTGATTCGATGACGTCACAGCCTTTGCCCCTCAATTCGTTGCTCATTCGTAATTTGCCACCGAACCAACCAATTTCTTCGTTTTTTGCCATTTCTCCATAATATACCTCAGGGAGCTACATGAAAAGACCAAAATGCCCTCCCACTCCCAAAATCTCACTGCGCAGTGCCTGGAATATGAACCCTAGCAGCCAGCAGCAGGAGGAAGAAAAGAAAATGAGCAATTCGGTTTAATCCAGCCGGTTTAATTTCCATTCAGACACTGTGCAGTGAGATTTTAGGAGTGGGAGGGCATTTTGGTCTTTTCATCTAGCTTCTGAGGTATATTGGAAGAAATTGGATGGTTCAGCGGCAATTTACCAAGGAGCAACGAATCGAGGGGCAAGAACCGAAAATTCCCCCGTTGGTCTTCCATTCCCGCCGCCGCCGCCATCTCACTCCCTCCCTTCCCGCCGCATCCTCTCGCCGCGGCGCCGCCGGAATTTGAGGAGCTTTTGGAATTGCTCCAGCACAGTCCCACGTGCAACTCTCCAATTCACTACCACCACGAGCTTCGGTGATGGAGAAAACTGCCGCCTTCGCCGCTGTAGACAGTTATTCCATTTCGGCATCGACCGCAGCCATTTCTGCCTCGTCTGAGGCCTGTACAACCGCTGCTACCGGCGATGCCTCAGCTGACCTCACCGGCGGCGGCGGTGGTGATGACGAGCACGACTCAAAGGAGGTCGTCCTGCGCCGGCACTTCCTCCAGGAGTGGGATCTTGTATCCACCATCCTCCACCGCATTGTCGCTGCTGGCGGCGTCACCGAGCCTACTGACGTCTACAGGATCCGCTCCATTGTAAGCTCTCATTCCCCACCCGATCGCTGAATGCTCCCTATGGATAAACCATAGATTTCAACCAGAAGAATGCGTAGCTCTGCTAGCAATGTTATCTTTTGTTTGGTTAGTTCGCAATTACTAAACAAGTGTGAATTAGAGAAAAACTAATATGCTCAGCGTTACTAGATACACAAACAAAATCTGAAAGGGTCTTTATAAGAACTCAAGCTGCCTGTTAACTCCTGGGCCCTGTTTGAAACTTGAATGTTTTTCTTGTCCGCTAAACACTAGGCGAGTAGCATAGGAAATGATTTAAGCTGCTTGGTTGATTAGTAAGCAAATGCCCACTGTAATTTTGCAAATAGTTAGGATTTAACAATCCAATGAATTACCTTTATGCCAAGTTAGTAATGCTTCGATCTTCATACAAATAATTCTCTTGTCTTTTTTTGAGCAATAGATGGACAAATATCAAGAAGAGGGTCAACTTTTAGAGCCATGCCTAGAGAGCATCATCTCACCGCTTATGGCATTAGTTCGGTCAAATACAATGGAACTTGGTCCTGGCAGTACCGATGAACTCCTTAACATTGTCAAGCCTCTGTGTATTATCATATATACTCTAGTCACAGTGTGTGGATACAAAAGCGTCATCAAGTTCTTCCCACACCAAGTTTCAGATCTAGAGTCCATGTAGTCTACTAGTGGAGTTTGCGCGCCTGTGGCGCGGGTGAAACGGTGAACGTAAATGTATGGGTTATGATTAGGACAGTAAGAACGAAAGTTTATTGCTATTGCGGCAGGGAGTGAAGATTAAAGCAGGCTTGTCTGATTGCGAAGAAAGTTCGTTGAATGAACGTGCTACCAAATTGCGTTGCTTGGTTCGCAGCAGCATAGTTGATAATATAAACAATAAAACAAACAAAGCTTGTCTTTGCTGCACTAATGTTCTGGTAGATATATTACTAGGACAGGTTGTGTTCTGCGAAAATAAAGAGTAGCACTTCTTCAACAGGTACCATCGTGCCTAATACAAAGGGTAACGCTGATGTACAAAGATGAGCCAGTAGGCAGCGAGAGTCATAACCAAACCAGGGAAAAAGTTGCGGTAGACGGGTTTGGTTATATCGCATCCATGCATCGATATTGAAGGAGGCTAGCACAGAAAATACAAAGTAGAATGTGAAGCGTACACGGCGCATAATACCTTGGCAACGGGCGTACATGAAGAGAGTACATGTAGTTCCAGAAGTACATGACATTAACGAAAATAAGCCATGATACTTAAGCCACATTAGAAAAATAAAATTGTTTAATAGTACAAAAGGCTATGATGTTGTGCTTACTGCTTCATTTTTTGTACTCAGCTCCTGCACCTTCTTCTGTGCATCGTTAACCCTATTCTCCAGTGCTGCTCTTTTGCTACTTTGTCCTTCAACATCCTTCTTGAGCTTGTCGATCTACAGTACAGAACATGAGAAACCACAGGTCCCTAATTGGTACATTTTGATTATTCGTAATATTTCAGGTTCGTGGTCTAAAAAAAATCATATTCCAGCACCTGCTTTTCAAGCTCAATAGCTCATGCATTGGCCTTGCCTGCCTGCCGGCCTGCTCCTCAGCAGCTACAGACCCCTTTGCCTGTATAAGGATAACAAAAGGATGTAATTATCTTTGTGGCCATTGAGTAATGTTTCAGAGGCATGTCAACATATTAAATTGGATACCTGGAGGGAAGCAATCTCGCTCTGTAGGGAGGCTATCTTTTGTGACTTTTCCTCAACAGCCTTCTCTAGCTTTGCGATGCTGTCATCCTTGTTCTCCAGTTCCTGGGATCGCTCTGTGATGCCGGACTCTGTTGTATGGAAACAATCAGAGCTGCCACTGCTTAGCTGACCAGTGACCACTATAAATCGCCCAAGTTTTGCTCAGACTTGAGCAAGCAGTAAGGAGTAGCATTACCACAGGCAATCTTCCCACTGGAAACACAATCAAAAGTAGTATTTTTGTCGTGAATTCGAGCTAAACTAATCGTTATGGTAAATCTTCAGCGGAAAACATAAAGCTTCACTCAGCCAGCAAAAGTACACCCGCTGGGCCACCACCGTAAAAGAAAACCGAAAAAACAGTGATCTTCTGTAAATCAACACGAAATTATAAAACATTAAAGGGAAATAATGACGGCCCTTGCTGAAAATATGTAAACTTATCAAAAAGAAGAAAAAAACAGAAATTTTACTCCCCAAGAAAGATATGTCGGATCGAAATTAGCACCGGAACAACTTGGAAAATCCTGCAGCAGCATGAAGCGACTTGATCATCAAGCACCGAGATACCGAGCCACCCGGAGACACCGAGCAATTCATCGCTCAAGCACTAAACCCCTAGCAAATGGATCCCGCACAGGCGCAACTCACCAAACCGCGCCGAATCCCACGCCCCATCGCGTCGAACTGGGGCCCCTAAACCCCCTCAGCCACCGCGATGCCACCAATCCGGCGAGACGGGACAAACTGGCCGAGCTCCGGAGCACCAATCCAATTCGCCCAATCCCAACAATTAATTATTCAAAAAAAAAAACTGCATCATCTGATTCAAACGGGGGCGAGAGTCGAGAACCTCGGCGCCGCCAGCTAGACGGTGTGCGACGGGATCTGGACCTAGCCGGGGGCGCGGCCGCCGGACCCGTCCCGCGCGAAGCCGCCGTCTCCGGACACTGCCTCACCGAGGCCTAGCGCTGGCGCGCTGCTACGGCCAGGCCGGAGGCGGATCCGGGAGCAGCGGCAGAAGGAGGGAGGAAGGAGGCAGCAGCCCCGAGGCGCCTGGGGAGAGGAGGTGCCGCGAGGGGAGAGGAGGTGGACACGACGGCGGCTGGAGGCGTTGCAGCCGATAGAGAGGCTGGGTAGGGGGCAATGGGGGATGAAATGTGCGGTCCCCATGAGGCAGGGGGCGGAGAAGATGAGGCCGGAAGCGACGTGGCGTAACGACGGCCACGGGAACCACCGCCTGCTTGAACCACCGGATCTGCAACGTATGCAGGCTCGCGCGACACGCGGCAGAGTGAGCGAGGCAGCAGCGAGCAGCACAGCGTCGCCTGTACGCGAGCAGCACAGCGCGAGCGAGCAGGCGCGAGCGGGCGCTGGCGCGAGGAGCGGGCCACGTGGCACGGCCGGGGCACCAAAGCTCGCTCTTGTACATTTAATAGATATATAATAGAAATAGATCCGGCGTCAAATTTACAATTGACTTATTGTTCACAGTGTGTGTTGTTCACAGTGTGTGTCTTCTTTGAGATGGACAGACCATTACGTGTCCTCCTTGTTTCATTTTTACAAAAATGGAGTTTTGATTGTATAAATGCTTGAGCGCTTCCTACCTTGTTTTTCCACATGCATGTGAATCAACGTGGCTATTTGCAACGATCGAGTGTAGGCAAAATCGGCCTGAAATCGGTACCCACGATCCAAAACCGAACCAAATTTAAAATTCTAAATTCAACTGCAAAGTTGGGAAATAAATCCTTTGAAGATTTCGGTGAGGCTCACAAAATTTTCGCTCGTAATTAAATTTCAGACAAAACGAGAAAATAAATTTGAATCTTGGCTCTCTGTGCCGAGTGGCAAGGCGCTGGCGGCGGCGTAGCCGCAGGCTCGAGCAAGCGGCGGTGAAGGTTAGGTTGAACGGGGTAGTGCCAACAGCGGGGCGGAACGTCAGCCGTTCGATCTCACCCCACCCCATCCACACGCCCATCACCTCCACTTCGTCCCCCACCTCCCCGTTCCTCTTCCCGTCATGCAGTCCCGCGTCCCTGAAAGGGAATTTTCTGTTCTTGCCCCTCGATTCGACGATGTCACAACCTTTGCCCCTCAATTCGTTGCTCCTTCGTAAATTGCCACAGAACCAATCAATTTCTGAGGGGGAGCGGGGGGGGGAGCTCGAGCCTCAGCCACCGAGCTGGCCCAGAGAGAGAGAGAGAGAGAGAGAGAGAGAGAGATGCACCACAAACGACGGAGGACGGCGGTGCGACACGACGGAGACGGTGGGGGGTAGGGGTGGAGGACAACGGCGCGCGGACGGCCGCACCACAAACGGGTGGGCGACTGGGAAGAGGACCGGGGCTGGATGGCGGAGACCGACAGGCGAACTCTGGCGGCGGGGCGGAGATCCGGCGACGGGGCAGTGCTCCAGCGGCAGCGGGGATGAGGATGGAGGCGCCGAGGTAAGAATGTGAGAGGAGGTGGCGGGGCGGCGGTTGGGTGCTGGAGGCGGGGCTGGACGGCGGAGGGCGGCGGTGGTGGGCAAGCAGATGGGGTAGGAGGCGGTGGGCTAGGTGTGTGGCGGAGGGCGCAGGTAGGGTTGGGAAGCGGTGTTGGCAGGCGGCTGGGGGCGAGGGTACGATGCTGTGTGAGTCGTTGATCGTGGATTCGTTGGCTCATATTGATAGTTGGTGAAATTACCACCACCACCATAAGCTGCTTTATAATAGTAGAGATAGAGATAGATATACCTCAGGGAGCTAAATAAAAAGACCAAAATGCCCTCCCACTCCAAAAAACTCACTGCGCAGTGCCTGGAACATGAACCCTAGCAGCCAGCAGCAGGAGGAAGAAAAGAAAATGAGCAGTTCGGTTTAATCCAGCCGGTCTTATTTCCATCCAGGCAGTGAGGTCGTCGAATCAAGGGACAAGAACCGAAAATTCCCCCGTTGGTCTTCCACTCCCGCCACCGCCGCCATCTCACTCCCTCCCTTCCCGCCGCATCCTCTCGCCGCGGCGCCGCGACCCCCCTCCACACCCCATCTCCCCGTTTCTCTTCCCCTTCCGCCGCTGCCGCCGTCTCACTCCCTCCCTTCCCGCCGGATCCGCTCTCCGCCGCGCCGCCGTCTGCCTCCACACCGCCCGTAAGTATATATAGTAAGTAGAAATTAAAAAACTAAGTTTTCATTTTTTTTGTAGGTTAGTTTAAGTAATTATTTTAATTCATAACAAAACACCTGTACAGTTGCACTTAACTAGTTTTTCAAGGTTTTTGAGGAGCTTTTGGAATTGCTCCAGCACAGTCCCACGTGCAACTATCCAGTTCACTACCACCTCGAGCTTCGGTGATGGAGAAAACTGCCGCCTCTGCCGCTGTAGACAGTTATTCCATTTCGGCATCGACCGCAGCCATTTCTGCCTCCTCTGTGGCCTGTACAACCGCTGCTACCGGCGATGCCTCAGCTGACCTCACCGGCGGCGGCGGTGATGACGAGCACGACTCAAAGGAGGTCGTCCTGCGCCGGCACTTCCTCCAGGAGTGGGATCTTGTATCCACCATCCTCCACCGCATTGTCGCTGCTGGCGGCGTCACCGAGCCTACTGACGTCTACAGGATCCGCTCCATTGTAAGCTCTCATTCCCCACCCGATCGCTGAATGCTCCCTATGGATAAACCATAGATTTCAACCAGAAGAATGCGTAGCTCTGCTAGCAATGTTATCTTTTGTTTGGTTAGTTCGCAATTACTAAACAAGTGTGAATTAGAGAAAAACTAATATGCTCAGCGTTACTAGATACACAAACAAAATCTGAAAGGGTCTTTATAAGAACTCAAGCTGCCTGTTAACTCCTGGGCCCTGTTTGAAACTTGAATGTTTTTCTTGTCCGCTAAACACTAGGCGAGTAGCATAGGAAATGATTTAAGCTGTTTGGTTGATTAGTAAGCAAATGCCCACTGTAATTTTGCAAATAGTTAGGATTTAACAATCCAATGAATTACCTTTATGCCAAGTTAGTAATGCTTCGATCTTCATACAAATAATTCTCTTGTCTTTTTTTGAGCAATAGATGGACAAATATCAAGAAGAGGGTCAACTTTTAGAGCCATGCCTAGAGAGCATCATCTCACCGCTTATGGCATTAGTTCGGTCAAATACAATGGAACTTGGTGCTGGCAGTACCGATGAACTCCTTAACATTGTCAAGCCTCTGTGTATTATCATATATACTCTAGTCACAGTGTGTGGATACAAAAGTGTCATCAAGTTCTTCCCACACCAAGTTTCAGATCTAGAGCTTGCAGTTGCTCTCCTTGAGAAGTGCCATACAATGAGATCAGCGACTGCTCTTAGGCAGGAGAGCACAGGAGAAATGGAGACTAGATGTGTTGTTTTGTTGTGGCTTTATATACTGGTTTTGATCCCGTTTGATATTTCCACTGTGGATACAAGCATAGCTACTGCTGATCACATAGATAGGCCTGAGGTCGTTCCGCTTGTGACAAGAATATTGAACATCTGTAAGGATTATCTCTGCAGCTCTGGTCCAATGAGAAGGATGTCAGGGTTGTTGCTTGCCAGGCTCTTAACTCGTCCAGATATGTCAGAGGCATTCAACAGGTTGTTCTTGCAAATATTTTGTTACGACTAACAAGTCTCATACACATACAATTCAAACTGATATAATACCTTCAAAGGTATCATGTCAATGGAAAACTGCCATGTTTCTATCACGATAGTGAAGATTGATTGTCTGTGATGATTGTGAAACATTAATAATTTCTATTTAATTAACCAATACTTTGTAATTCTATGCCATATATTAGATGACAATGTCTTGAGTTGCGTTTATTCTTTTTTCAGTTTTATGGAATGGGCACACAATATTTTGATGTCTGTCACAGATGACTTTGTGGATCAGTTTAGGTCCATTGGTATAGTGGAAGCTTTAGCATCAATATTTAAGGTTTGTCTCTACCTTTTTTGTTTACCTTTTAACATCATAATACACATGTAGAAGAGATAACCTTTTCTTCATAACATAAAGAATCGGAGGACCACTATTATCTATTTTTCTTTCTTTTAACATGTGATTTTTCTACATCTATGATCCATTTAGTTACCATCAAAAGGAAATGAACATGTTTTTTTTTTCATTTTTGCCAAAATTCAACCTCTCAATTTTCTACATTTTTTTGTTCTGCATGCAGATTGGTAACCGGAGAGTACTATATGATTCTGTATCTGGTATTTGGAATGATCATTCAGTTGTGATGATGACTAATGCTGCAAACAGAAGTCCCCTACTTAGAAAACTTCTGGTGAAGCTGGCTCAGCGAGCTGCTCTTGTTATCTTGCCACCTTGTTTGCCGTCATGGCACTATCAGGTTTGAAATATCTTATTGTTGGCTGTTGTTTTGAATCATTAATGATATGCACTTGCAGTCTGATTAAATTGTATGCACTATGTGGAACTCCAAATCATGGAAATTGTTCGAGCATATAGATGTGTGAACAATTCATATAGTAGCAGTTGGAGAAGAGCTTATCTACCACTCATTGTAACTTCAATGCCTGTGCTCCGTTTAGGAAACTTTCATAGCTTGATTCTAACTTAGTAGTATACTAATAAAAACAGTTCAAGGTGCTTTGATTTAGTACTTATGATGCAAAATATCATGCTAGATTATAGTATAATTTAGAATATAGGGCTTTTACTAGAATATTTAATTGTATGGTTTTGGCAATTTGGCTCTTCTGAGAGTGTAAATATATAAGTAGGAAAGGCCTTGGAAGGCAATCAGTGTAAACATGTCGGGATCAGATAGGGGGACACTAAGCGAGTTAACCGCATCAAAAGCACATCATGTACTATGCCAATCTCCTGCTTTTGTACATCGCTAACGATGATTTAACCTCCAATTTCCCAGATGGCTAATGCAGAAGAATCATTTAGAATTAATGTCATGTTTCATATTTTTTTTTATAGAAAGCTATACTGAGAAATGTTTGGCCTTGTTTTGTGTCTTGTTCTTCAATTTATTTCGCCTTCCTTTTCGGGTTTAAGATGATGTTTCTACTGTAGTGTTTACTGATTTTCCTTCGTGCAGTCAATAAGTAGTTTACTGGGTGCAAACCTTTCAAGTTCTGCTGCTGGAAAAGGGAATTCAAGTGGATCAACCCAACAAATGAACTTTGATCAGACAGACGCATGCTATTCCGAAGAAGATATGGATGTTCCAGAAATTGTGGAAGAAATTATCGACACATTGTTGACTGGTCTGAGGGATTCTGTATGTTCTCATCCTAAATTCATGCTGTAAAGATTTGAGTTTGTTTTCTACAATGTGCTGATAAATTTTTTAATTGCATCATCTGTTCTTACTTTTGTTAGGCCCATTGTTAATAACAGTCTACCGTATTTCTTTCGTTCTCCATGTGAGCTGATTAATATCATTTCTAAGCATGTGTTTTATCGATGAATATGTTCCCTTTCTAAAAAAAACATGTATTTTTATCAGCCGGTCTTCCACCATTGCATCATCTATCGTGAATATGCTGTTGAAGTGTATATTGTTCTCTATTGACCATAAATGTCATCCAGTCCTTTTCAATTGAATTTCTTGAATAGTTAATTACATACAACTGAACTATACATATTACATTTGTTCACTAGCACTTGTTTTAATGAGTTAGAAGAGAGATAATAAAGCAGTTATATCGATGCATTCTTGCATGTTAATCTTGCACTGTACCTTTGTGTGAACAGGATTACCTCAAACAATCGACAACTAAAAGTTAATGTGTTTTGATGCTTTATCCAGGATACAATTGTACGATGGTCTGCTGCCAAAGGAGTTGGTAGGATAACTGCACGTTTAACACCTGCACTATCAGAAGAAGTTCTATCATCAATCTTGCATCTTTTTTCTCCTGGAGAGGTCCGTACATTACTTGCAGAACTCAAAACATCCTTTCATTGTTTGAATATCTCGCAGTTTCTATCTCTAGCTTTCAAATTTTCTCGCTTTGTTGTTCACTAAAGTAAACAACTTGTGCCTTTCATATTTTGAAGGGTGATGGCTCCTGGCATGGAGGCTGCCTGGCTTTGGCTGAACTTACTCGAAGAGGACTGCTGCTGCCTTCAAGCTTTCCTGATTCCTGTTATAATAAAGGTATGCATAGAATAGTACCAGACACCACTATGTATATACTGATTTTTTTTATTTTTTGGCATCAAATATGAATCGTATTTTTGCAACTCTTTAATTGATAACCAGATTGTTTCTAAATATTTGGCACACGCTTATTTTTTGGCATTAAATGCAATGTGTACATTGTGCGGCATGTCCCATGTGGTAACATATTTGATGCTCTTAAAGTATTGATATTCTGATACCCTAGTAAAGTGCTAATCTAGCGCACAAATTTAGTCTACCAATTGATCTCATGACATGCTAGCATTGCAGGCTTTACACTATGATGTGCGAAGAGGTCCACATAGCATTGGTTCACATGTAAGAGATGCCGCAGCATATGTTTGTTGGGCATTTGGTCGTGCATATACGAATTTTGATATGAAGGCTGTCTTGGAACAGCTTGCTCCCCACCTTCTAACGGTTGCTTGTTATGATCGAGAGGCAAGTTCCTTTCTGTATTAATTGTATTTTTCTATGTTCTAGTATCCAGATGTTTTTCTACTTTCTCTGATGTCAGTATTTGAATAACTAGATCTCATGTGACCTTCCTTGCATATGTGATTCTAGGTTAATTGTAGAAGAGCTGCCTCAGCTGCTTTTCAAGAGAATGTTGGAAGACAAGGGACTTTTCCACATGGCATTGACATTGTGAATACGTCAGATTATTTTGCGCTGGCTTCACGAACAAACTCTTATCTGAGTGTTGCTGTTTCTGTTGCTCAGTATAAGGAATATCTTCATCCCTTTGCAGAAGAGCTACTATGCAATAAAATTACTCACTGGGTATTGTAATTGTCTGCAATATTTTTTTATGGTTTAAGTGAGTGCTATTTAACTATTTCCAATTCTGACATTGTTTCCTTGACACCGTGCTTTAATCCTACTAACTTCTGACCTCTACACTCTGTCCCCGGAATTTGTAGCTAGGTTTATAGATTGATGTAGAATCATTTAAAAAAGTATATTTGTGGAGGCATTGTTTGCTTCTGAATACTGTTGTAACAGCAATTACCATTATTTTAATAGTGTTAGCTTTCTTGCGATATCAATTTTGTGTCACCTTTTCATCATGCCTTATTATATCTTTTTGCAGCAGTGTACTATTCTCTTGTTTCACTATTTATTAATTATTTATCGATGCATAAAAGTTTTGATTATCTTTTTCAAAGAGTATTGCTTTTGTGATATTTAATTCTTTGGTCCGTTACAGATTGTTGCTATTTTAAATTTTATTGAGAAGAGCTTTCAAATTTTCACTAGATGATTTTGGCAAATCTTTCTTTCTTTCTAGGAAAAAAGCTTGAGAGAGTTGGCAGCTCAGGCCATTTCTTTGCTTGTACAATACGATGTGGATTACTTTGCTGGGCATGCCCTTGAAAAGTTAGTTCCCTGCACTCTTTCATCAGATTTGTGTACTCGACATGGGGCCACTTTAGCTGCTGGTGAGATTGCTTTAAAGCTGTATCAGCTTGGTTATACTTTTACCACAGGTAATTGATCGATTTATTCATACGTGGATAATATTTTGCAATACTTTTCTTCTTAACCTTTTTGTTTAAACTGCTTACCCTAAAATTTACCTTATACTTTACTTTTTAGACATGCAGAAAACTTTGTCAGGTATTGTCCCTGCAATTGAAAAGGCGCGCCTTTATCGAGGTAAAGGAGGAGAGATTATGCGCTCTGCAGTTTCCAGATTCATTGCATGCATTTCTGTGGCTGAGATATCCTTGAATGAGAAGACAAAGAGAAGTTTGTTAGAAACACTCAATGAGAATTTGAAGCATCCCAATTCTCAAATACAGGTAAACTTTCCTCTTTTTTCTGGTACCAGGATTCTGGATGTCCATTCATTCAAAAAGTAGCCTCTGCAATGTTACATTCTTGCTTGTTGTTTGAATTTGACTTTTGACATTTGACATGGTAGTATGGTACCAAATGTCTGATTAGTTAGTGTGATCCTGCTTTCCCAGTTTTGAGCAAGCATCACAGTGTTCATCTGCATTGTGGGCTGAATATTTTTTCACAATTTTGTCCAGTGTGCTGCTGTTGACACATTGAAGCAGTTTATTCCAACTTATCTGGTTTCTTCTGATGAAAAAGTTGTTCATGGTATCATTTCAAAGTATATGACGCTCCTAGATGACCCAAATGTAGCTGCAAGGCGAGGTGCAGCCCTGGCTCTTGGAATTTTACCATACAAATTCTTGAAAATAGAATGGATGTCTGTCATGAATAGGCTCTGTAGCTCATGCACAATTGAGGTATTGAATTACCTACTGACATTTTAATTGTGAAGCAGATATAAAGTACCAAATAATAACTTGTACTGTCGCTGAACTTCTTGAATGCCAGAAATGAAATTCTAATTTGATCTTATATGTAGGATAAGCCTGATGACCCTGATGCTGAAGCACGAGTGAACTCTGTTAAGGGCTTAATTTCAGTTTGTGAAACATTAACAGGTTCTGTTAATGAAAGCTTAAATGGTGGAGATTCTGTATATGCATATATAAAAGATAATGTTATGCAAACTTTATTTAGAGCACTTGATGATTATGCTATAGATAACAGAGGAGATGTGGGATCTTGGGTTCGTGAAGCAGCAATGGATGCACTGGAACGGTGCACGTTCATTCTCTGCAAGAGAGATATTGTTGCAGCGCAAACAATACAAACTTCTGGACTTGAGTCTGAATCGAGCAAGATGAGTGATCAACTATTTGATTCTGCTATTGCACAGGATCTGGTTGCAGGAATTGCAAAACAGGCGGTGGAGAAAATAGATAAGATAAGAGAAATTGCAGTCAAGATTCTGCATAGGATCCTGTACAGCCAGGAACAGTTTGTCCCATTCATACCCTACAGGGAGCTGCTGGAAGAAATTATTCCCAACAGTACAGATTTGGAGTGGGCAGTAAGTGATTGTTTATCAATTTCTCTCCTATTCATTGCAAAACTCACAACAAAAATATCATATCTAATGCAGTTTTTCATGGTATGCTGTGAGGACTAGCTGCACTGCCTTTTAACTGTGATCTCTTAACACTAATTGTAGTCATCTTTGAAATGAAATATTAGTGGTTTAGATTTACAGCGACTAACCTTCTAAACATTTTATTTTGAATAATTGATTGCTACATTGCTTTCTTTCGACAAATTTAGTTCTTTTTTTATAATATTGCTTTGTAGTAATTTATACTGCCAAAATTCTTGCCACATTTATGTGCATAATTAATATTTGGTTTGGTGGTCGTATTGTCGTTTGAGATTCCACTGACAGCCCTATACCTTGATTAGGTTCCTTCTGTATCATATCCACGACTAGTGAAGCTTCTTCAGGTCAGCTGTTACAGTAAGCCTGTGCTTTCAGGGCTTGTGATTTCTACTGGTGGATTGCAAGAGTCCCTCAGGAAAGCTTCAACATCAGCTTTAGTAGGGTATCTGCAAGATTTGGATATCAATGCAAATAGTGATGGAAAAAGTAGAGAGTATCTACTGATTCGTGACCTTCTGTGGGTTCTTCAGCGTTACCAGAAATGTGACCGCATAGTCACACCAACATTGAAGGTAACAAGAGACGTAATCTGTCTTGTGCAATCCTTCATAACATATGCATACAAATGCTCGTAATAATTATTGACCTTTCTGAAACTCTACATAGTTTTCTTCACTGTTGATGTTTCCATTCCTATAGTTTTTGAGTGACATTGGTTTTTGTTGTGGTGCTCTCACTTTTTTGATAGATGTGCTTCCCTCAGAAACATTGGATGTTTTTCCCTAACTACAAACTCAATTATGTTCATATGGTAGTTCTGGTGATTTGGTATTGATTTGATGCTTTTAACTAGTAAAAAAGTATTATTGTACCACACATTTTTTTTTTGTTTACTCTTAAATCTGACATGGGCTTTGTATTGCAGACTATTGAGGCTCTTCTGAGTAAAAAGGTTTTCTTAAACAAGGTGAGTTTATTTTAGCAACGGAAGAAGTATTTATAATAAGATGCTAATATTGTGCTTGAGAATTGCAAGTGACTGAATCTGGCTTTTAAATTTCCATGCTTTTGGCATCCATGCATAAATTTGACTGCAGAACATTTGGCAGAAAAAACAAAAGAAATTTTGTTAGGTCAATAAGATCGATGTAGAACATGATGATCAGAGGACATGAATACCATTAATGTACCATGCATTTTTAACATAGATATATATAACTTGAAAGCTTGTGGAGTAGGAAAAACAGGACATTGCTTTCATTTTACAGTAAAGGAAATAATATCATGCCAAGAAACTGGTTGAAGGAACACCCTTCCCTTATTTTGTTTTACAAGGTGTACATATTATGCTCTTACAATATTTGACAGGGGTATGGTGAGTTCCACAATGAAATGATAAATTTGCTGGGCTCTGAGCTGAAGGGATCCAAGGACTTTTCAAAATTATATGCAGGCCTCTCAATTCTTGGTTATATTTCTTCCCAATTGGATGGAACTGGCACCAAGGCATTCTCTCAACTCCTCACTTTCCTAGGCCACAGATACCCCAAGGTAACGCTTAGCATTTCTAGTCTAATACGTGCACTACACCATGCATGATAAATTGATCTCATATATTTTCCAACATACAGATCCGTAAGGCTGCAGCCGATCAGGTGTACCTTGTACTGCTGCAAAATAATATTTTGATTTCAGCGGAAAAGATGGATAAAGCCCAGGAAGTACTCGCAGAGACATGCTGGGAAGGAGATGTAGAGGAGGCGAGACGCAGAAGGTCAGAACTAAATGAGATGGCTGGTTTCAGTGTCGCAACTTCTCAAAAGCCTGTAAATCGAGATACCAGGAGAACATTTGACGTACGAGATGCTGCTTCAACTGATGAGAACAAATCTTATTCTTCACTGGTTGATTTTAGTGGATACTAAGACCGGTTGCTGGACTTTTCCCTTTTATTTTGTCGAAAGCTATGCACCTGTACATTGTTGTGCATTAACATTTTGTGCAATGTTGTGCATCACCTTATTGATTTACTTTGATATCTTTTACTGGTGCATGACTTCACGCTGGCTTGCGGAAGGGTGTGGGCGGAAAAAAATGTTTATAATTTTTTTTGGAGAATAGCGATTCTCTCTCTTTTTTGAGTTACATATTTGTATCCGGGGCCTGAGGAGAAATTTTGGCCATAATTTCAATATGCAAAACGAGTTTCAGAGCTTTTTTTCAAGTTTAAATGCACTGCAAATTTTCGAACGATAATTTTTTTACCAGACCCCACTGGTCATACTGATAACCGGTGAAATTTTCAAGATAAAAGCTTACATGTTGTGGCTCCCACGGATCATACTGATGAAACCGGTGAAATTTCAGGGTAAAATTTTACTTGGGGTGGCCAAGGCCCATCGAACATGTTGATCCCTAAATTTGATCCCCTATAGCCTCATTTACAGGCTCCCTTAAACAAAATCCACTCACTATATTTTTCTCATCTCCAACAGTGTCCCCTATATAGAGAATTGTATAGGGGGAGGAGAGAGAACCCCTATATATAAGGGGATGGAGAGAAAAACTCTATTTTAGGGAATGGTATAGAGAGAGCTGTTGAATCACATAGGGGAAGAATCCATCCCCTATTTTGGGGTAGAGGATGCTTTAGGGTGTGCTGTTGGAGACAGCCTAAGGGATTTAACAATCGATCAGAAAACCGCGAACGACCACCATTTTAGCTTTTCTTACCCCGAAAACCGCTAACGGTCAGTCCAGCAGTTTTAGCCCCTAAAGGCTTTTCCGTCTTACCATTTTAAAAACAAGGTGCTGTAGGCAGAGATTCCTCGAGGCACAACGTGGAGCAGTTTGTGTTGATGTCTGAAGTGGTATCACGGCTTCAACCATGGAAGACATCGGGTGATGAGGGCAACCTTGCTGTCAATGTTGAAATAAACATGACGTTGACATTGGATTTAAGAAAAAAGTTTATATTTACCTTTGAACTATGTTTCTTCATCTATAAACCTCCTCAAATATAAAATCAGGTATTCCGCTCTTTAAAACCAGGGAAAAGGTGCAAGTAACCCCTGATAGCGGTTGACGGCGGTGGGGGAGGCTGTAGGCGGTGGGGGCGACGAGGGGAGGCCGACGGCGGCACAGAGATGGCGCAGGGAGGGGGACGATGGCGAGGGCGCGGGGAGGCCGGCGGTGGGCGGCAGGATAGGCAGTTTGCGGTGAGAGGAGAGGCATAGAGATGAGAGAGGGGAGAGGAAGAGAGAGATATGGGGGCCCCACATTTTTATTTTTCTTTATTTGTGATTGGGTTGTCACGTCAGTTGCCACGTGGGCAAAACCATGTCTAAAACCGCTACATAGGGTTATTTGTGCCTTTTTTGGTTTCGTGGGCTAGAATATCTGATTTAGTAGTTCTGAGGAGTAAGTGGACGAACTATCATAGTTCAGGGTGTAATATACACTTTTCCTAATCTAAACGACACCGGAGATGTGATGTTTGGTAACATAGTTTGTCTCTCAGCATACATTTGAGGGGCAAGGATTATGGATGACCCTTCCCAACAACGCAACATACCGGTCGTCCTGGTCACGGCCTCATGCCGGCCGCGACCATCTGTGAGGCTATGCCGCTACTTTTGTTGTTACAGGTTAAATCAGGGGTGCATCCCTATTTATACATGAGTCAGAGTACAACTTCAACCCTAACATGATCCTCCTCTGCCTATTACAACTCAGAGTCCACGTAATCTACTTGTACGCATGTTCAACACCAATTATAATAGTCAAAACTTCAACTCGTGTTTCTATCACCTGAAGGGCATAGGAGAATAAAAGGAGCAAGTTCATGTAGACTTTTCTAAAGAAAAAGTTCATGTAGACAAATCAACAAGCAGCTAAGACCAAATGAATATTCTTAGTGAGGTAGGTTAGAAATGATGCCAAGATAATTCACCAACTTAAGGGAGCGGCTTGATGGCAATCGTCTGGCCGCCCCTATGCCTCTCGTGGGCCCAGCCATCGGCGAGCGTGCGGCGGCAGGCAGGCGACTGCCATGAAGCAAAAGCGCACTTAAAGACAAAAAAAAGACATGTTTACACTCACTAAAAGGGTGTGCTCAAACTGAGCAATCCGTTTACCACTTTACCCTATGCAGTCACCGCAGTCCACTCATCAGGCCATAGAGGGAAACTATTTTTCTCAGGTTTTTAATAGTCCTCTTAAAGATTCTAAAACTATTTTTAATTATTTTTTAATAACATTTAAACCTCTCTTTAAAAACTTTCAAAATTTGTTGAAACGCTACGCTACGCTACGCTACAATAAGCTGAATTGTATAAGGCCTAAGTTGGTAATGCCAAACTCCAATAAAATATGGAAATATTAAGAAAAATAATGCTGAGGCTAAAGCCACTGTATTTCGTAGAGTTATGTCTGGCAAATAAATGCCAATGTATTAAAGTCATGAAAAACACATTATAGGCATCGGAGATTACTAGTGTGAGACATTTGCCTGTATTTATTATCATTGGCTTGATTGTAAATGTCTGCCCCAGGTTTTATGATAGCAACAACCAACCATACGTCCATATATACCTCAGTGGATGATGCTGTGTAGCACTTCACATAAACTAGTATACGATAGCTGCGTTGCATGCGACGGATCGATCGAGCTCGAGCCTAAGCTGGGAAGAGGGCGAGCTCATAATGAGCCGGCAACTAATCGGCTGCGTCGACGCGCTCTGCACGCGGCCGGCGGCCATGGCGGCAGCACGTCGCCGTCGATCGCTGCACGGCGCTAGCTGCGGTGGCCGGCGAGAGGTTGGGATGTTGCGACCAGGCGAAGGCAGCGCACGTCCACTGATCAGTCACCCTCGCGCGCTCGCGCGCACGCTCAATCCCGACTGTCTCGATCGATCGGTAGGTGCAGCGATGGAACTGCGCAGCACAGCGTCAAAGCATGCAGCGCGGCCGCGGAGAGCCCTCAGATTTTACTTTCCTCTTCCTTTTCGCTGCTGTCTTCTCCTTGTCCTGGTACGAAACATAGGAGTGAGGGGCGTGAGGGAGAGAATGGGAAACTGTAGTTGGACAGCTGACGCACCGCGGCGTTTGTGACTTTCAATTTTATTTTTCAAAAGGGGCCTAACCCCAACTCCATTCTCAGGAACAGAATTTACAATGTTTATGTTAGACCTATACATGTGCACGTATGCATGACTGGACCCGGGCACCTTGCGTGCCGAACGGGCTACAGCAGCCGCACCGCATGCCCCTGTATTTGGCCGATAGGCTATTTTAGGTATGACTAGGATTAGATGCAAATCTTCTGTAATCTTTCCTTCTGCTGTACCTCCTCTATTTATATGCCTGATTGGCCAATGCAAAGATCATTGTGTGAGAAATATTTCCGCTTTCATGGTATCAGAGCCCAAGTTTTTTCTTCTGCTGCTTACCCTAACCGCCGCCCAGCCGTGCCGAGTGCTCCGCCCGGCACGTCCACCGCCTGCATGTGTCGATCCTCCACGCGTCGCACCGCCCCGTGCGTTGATTCTCCACGCGTCGCTATCCTTCACGCATCGCGCTCGTTCTCCGGTCTCCGTTCTCCGTGATGGCTGGTGACGCCACCAAGCTCGAGCGGCTCCGCCTAGAAGTCGAGGTGCTACGCGCGGCTGCCGCGCAGCGCGCTCTGGACGAACAGCGCGCCGCCGATGAAGCCCGCCGTCTCGCCGAAGCCGAAGCCGAGGCTGAACGACGCCGCCTCGATGCTGAACGCGAGGACGCCGAACGTCGTCGTCGCGAAGATGAAGCCGACACCCTCCTCATCGTCAATCTCCATGCCCAGGCAGTCGCCCTCACCAACATCAAGGCCTTTGTTCCCATGGTCCTCGAGGTCGGATCCACCTCTTACCCCAAGTAGCGCGGTCTCCACCTCATCACCCTCGGGAAGTACTCCCTCACCGACCACGTACTCTCCAACGATGTCCACCCCGACGTTGCGCCCTGGCATCGTATGGATTGCGTCGTGATCTCCTGGATTTTTGGCACTATCTCGGCCAATCTCCTTGAGATTGTCATGACCTCCAGTGATCCCGATCACCAGCCAACCAGCCGGGCCGTCTGGCTCGCTCTTGAAGACATGTTTCTCGGCAACAAGGAAACCTGTGCCCTGTTGATCGACACGGAGTTTCGCACGTTTGCCCAAGGTGATCTAACCATCTCCGATTATTGGCGTTGTCTTAAATCAATGGCAGATCAGCTTGGCAGCATCGGCGAGCCCGTCCCTGATCGTACCCTCGTTCTGGCCACTCTCCGCGGCCTTAAAGACCAGTTCGGGCACGTAGCGTCATTCACCAAGCGCCAAACGCCGTTGCCGGCGTTCAATAAAGTCTGGAACGATCTGCTCTTGGAGGAACTCACCCTCAATGACAAGGCGAAGGGGCCCTCCACGGTCCTCCTCTCCACTGGTGCTCGACAGCCGCCTGGTGGCGTGCCTCTGCCTGCCTCTGCCAGTGGCGCCCCTGGCCCAGTGTCAGGCGCACCCAATACCCAGGGCACCGGCGACAACTCGGGTGCTCCTTCTGGCAGTGGCGGACAAGTCACGGCGGGCGGCAACCACACCAACAACTGCCGCCGCTGCAACAACCGCAATGGTGGCGGTACTCAGCCGCCGCAAGGGGGTTGGCCTCCCTCGTTCTTCAATCCATGGATGGGCACGGTGCAGGTCTGGCCTGCCAGTACGCCACGCCCAGGAACCGGTGGCTTCCAGGCTCGCCCCGCTGCTGCTGGACAGGGTGCGCCACACGCGCTCACCGCTGCTGCTGGACAAGGCGATGGCTTCGCTGCGCCCCTGTACGGTGCCCCCTATGGCACCCCATACGGCGCTATCCTGCCAGGCGCCTAGCCGACGGCAACGGGCTACACCATGGGCGCTCCCCAGCAACCAGCCCTTGCCTATGGCGGACAGGGTGGCTGGGATCAGGCTGCGCTGGCCAGTGCGTTCAGCACCATGCAGTTGACGCCACCACCCTCCACCACATGGTACATGGACTCCGGGCCAGTAATCACCTGATGTCCGACCCAGGTAACCTCTCCATCTCCCACCCGCCCCCCTGTCTCTTTTCCCTCTAACATTGTCATTGGCAACGGCTCCTTGATTCCTATCACTTCTGTTGGCTCAACTCACCTCCCGGCCACGCACGGTCCTCTCACACTTCTTCACGTGCTAGTCACTCCTTAAATTATCAAAAATTTGATTTCTGTTCGTCGCTTTACAATTGATAATAATTGTTCGGTCGAGTTTGACCCATATGGCCTTTCTGTGAAGGACCTTCGCACCCAGAGCGTGATAGCCAGGTGCAATAGTTCTGGTGACCTCTACCCGTTGCTGCCATCGCCAACCACCTCTCATGCCATGCTCACCACCGGCGCCTCCCTTTGGCACCGTCGACTTGGTCACCTCGGCGCCGAAGCTCTTCATCATCTAGCTCGCTCCACAGCTATTTCATGTAACCATGGCACCAGTGATGCTCTTTGTCACGCTTGCCAGTTGGGCCGCCACATTCGTTTACCGTTTCCGTCATCTAGTTCTCGTGCCACTCGGAATTTCGATTTAATACATTGTGACCTATGGACCTCTCCCGTTGCTAGTGTCTCTGGTTATAAGTACTACTTGGTTATTCTTGATGACCGCTTGCATTTGTTTTGGACTTTTCCCTTGCGCTTTAAGTCGGATACTTTTACCACCCTCTCCCACTTTTTTGCGCACATCCAAACCCAGTTCGGCACTACAATCAAGGTAGTCCAATGCGACAATGGCCGTGAGTTTGACAACCTCTCGGCCCACACGTTCTTTCTCACCCACGGTGTTTCTCTCCGAATGTCGTGCCCCTACATGTCTCAGCAAAATGGCAAAGCTGAACGTTCCATTCGGACCATCAATAATGTCGTTCGCACCCTTCTCATCGAGACCAGTATGCCACCACAGTACTAGGTTGAGGCACTCCACACCGCCACCTATCTCATAAATCGCCACCCAACCAAAACCCTCCAGTTCTCCTCCCCTTACTGTGCATTGTACGGTTCTCCACCTTCCTACGACCACCTTCGGGTCTTTGGCTGTCGATGTTACCCTAACCTTTCTGCCACCGTTGCCAACAAACTCTCACTGCGCTCCACGCTGTGTACTTTTCTTGGCTATTCCTTCGAGCACAAGGGTTATCGGTGCCTCGATATGACCTCCAATAGGGTCATCATTTCTCGCCATGTCACTTTCGACGAGAACAGTTTCCCCTATGCCTATCTCACTCCATCTTCACCCATCGACACTAACCTTGATTTTTTTATTGGATATGGAGCACACCCCACTGCCCATTGGGTCGCGTCCTTCTGCAGGTTCTACAGCAGCCGCCCCTGCTGGCCCCTCGCCGGCAGCTGGTGCTAGTTGCCCCGGCGCTTCAGGGCCCAGCGTCACTGCTCCCGCTGGCTCCCCGCCACGGGCTGTTGCCAGCGACGCCGGCCCCCTCCCTGCGCCTGACTCTGTTGCCCCTACCAACCTTATGCCGGCCCACGACACCGGCACAGGCCCAGCCTCGTCGCTCTTACGGTCCGGCCCTGCTGCCCCCATTGGCTCCTCGCCACGGGCTGTTGCCAGCGGAGCCGGCCCATCCGTCGTCTCATCACCGCCTGTGTCAGGTCCTTCTCTGACCAGCACGGCACCAGCGCCTCTCGCCTTGGCTCCTGATGTGCGCAGCCGCACTGGGGGGCCTCCCGTCGTCGTCTCCGTGCCTCCGGTGGCCAATTAATGCACATCGCATGATCACTCGAGGCAAGACCGGTTTCCGTCTTCCGGCCGACCGGATGAATCTCCATGCTGCAGCCCTCTCGCCAATTCCCAAGACGTACGGCTACAACAGCTGCACTATTATTGCCCTTCAGCAGGAGTTCTCTATGAAAGACCTCGGCCCACTGCATCACTCTCTGGGTCTCTCAGTGACCAGAAGGAATGGCACCATGCATCTATCTCAGCGTCACTACATTCTTGAGATTCTCTAGCACGCGGGCATGTCTGAGTGCAAACCATGCAACACTCCTGTCGACACGCACTCGAAGCTCTCTCCCGACGGTGATCTTGTTGATGATGCCACTGACTATCGGAGCCTCGCAGGTGCCTTGCAGCATCTGACATTCACTCGCCCCGACATTGCCTACGCTGTTCAACAGGTCTGTCTGTTCATGCATGACCCTCGGGCACCTCACCTTGCACTGGTGAAGCGTATTCTTCGCTACCTCCGTGGCACCCTCGATCGCGATCTCCTCCTGCACCGGACGTCCCCATCCAATTTGGTTGTCTACACTGATGCTGACTGGGCCGGCTACCCCGACACTCGGAAATCCACATCAGGCTATGGTGTTTTCCTTAGTGATAACCTCATCTCTTGGTCCTCCAAGCGCCAGCCCACCATGTCCCGCTCCAGTGCAGAGGCTGAGTATCGTGTTGTGGCGAATGGCGTTGCTGAGGCCACATGGCTCCGCCAGCTCCTGATGGAACTTCACTCTCCCCTCGATCGAGCCACCCTGGTTTACTGTGACAACATCAGCGCCGTGTATCTCTCCACCAATCCGGTTCAGCATCAGCGGACCAAGCATGTGGAGATCGATCTACACTTTGTTTGTGAGTGTGTTGCATTGGGCCAGATTCGCGTTCTCCATGTGCCTACTTCGTCACAATACGCGGACATCTTCACCAAAGGTCTTCCGACTACTGTCTTTACAGAGTTTCGGTCCAGTCTCAACGTTCGGCCTTCTACCGTTTCGACTGCGGGGGAGTGTTAGACCTATACATGTGCACATATGCATGACTGGACCCGGGCACCTTGCGTGCCGGACAGGCTACAGCAGCCGCACCACATGCCTCTGTATTTGGCCGATAGGCTATTTTAGGTATGACTAGGATTAGTTGCAAATCTCCTGTAATCTTTCCTTCGGTTGTACCTCCTCTATTTATATGTCTGATTGGCCAATGCAAAGATCATTGCGTGAGAAATATTTCCGCTTTCAGTTCAGACACAAAATAGTAACAACACTCATTATAAACACGGTAGCCACTGACGACCAACATCATCCAGGATAATACAACAAGACAGAAACCAGCCCAACAATATTTACAACCAACCACAAACTTAAATAAGAACCACCAGCCACCAAACATTGTCAACAATTAACTCTTTTCCCCTCTAGTTTTTAACTGCAACAGAAAGCGCAGAAGATCACAAAAAAACTCAAGCAATGAAACTTCTCAATCAGTCCGTCTTTTTTTGTCCCAAGCTCCTAGAATCCAAGAACAAGCCTCCATCACCTTGATCCTTGGCCATCTTCTGAAGAACTTTCTTTAGTTGATTCGCGCCTAAACGCAGGATCTCTCTGTCTCCTTCCGAGTAAATACCTGCCCAATAAAATACCAAAGCACATGCATAATTTAATATCGAAAAGGGAGAGTGCACAACACATCGTTGGAAACACCACTTGTTTCGCGCCAACCAGATGGCCCAAATAATAGAAAAAACGCACACCTCTGAAAGATGATTGCCTTCAGGCCAAACTTGATTAAACCATCTAAAAGTACCACCCAAGCTCACCGGTCGACTAGCAGACCGAAAGCAAAGAGCCACCACACTTCAAATCATCCGAGCAATCAAGCATTGGAAAAACAAATGATCAACGTCTTCAAAACAAGAGCAGAAAATACAAAAGGGATTTCCATTCCAACCTCTATTAACAAGCTGATCTATAGTTAAATGGCTTTATGAAATACTAACACACAAAGATCTTAATTTTCAGAGGTATTTTAACTTTCCAAATCAAACTAGTCCATATGAGGGAAACACCTTCCATCCCACAGACGAAATCATACATTCTCTTAACTAAAAACTCATATTTAGAATTATCAGCTCTCCAATTGAAAACATCAGACTCCCCTGTAAAACGAACTGACCTGCACTCTGCAATCACCCTTAACCAGTTTGAAAGCAACTCTGGACCAAGCCAACGTTTGAAAGAGAGATTCCACTTCATCTGTCTCGCCTCAAACACCGAGACTTTGATAATCACAAATAGCAAACAAATCTAGAAATCTAGATTTAAGTGAATAAGCCCCAATCCACACATCATTCCAAAAATCAACTAGCGTGCCGTCACCCAACAAAACCACCCTTTTACACAGATAAAAATCTCTTGTGACCATAATATTTTTCCAAACAGCCGAATCCTGAATTCTTGTTCTAATTTGAGATATGGGTTATTTTTAACATACTTATTTAACACAAATTTTTTCCACAGACTCTCCTTGTCAGAATCAAGCTTCCACCACAATTTCAATATCAAACTAATATTCATCTCTCTTAAATGACGAATACCAAGCCCTCCTACCCTCTTCGGCTTACACAATTTATCCCATCTCAGAAGATGGTATATTCTCCTAGAACAATTACCTTGCTAGAAAAAAGATCTCATGATTTTATCTAATTTGTAAAGCACCATTTTGGGAAGCAAGAAAAGAGACATAAAATAAACAACCACACTAGAAAGAGATCCAAGCCCTCCTACCCTCTTCGACTTACACAATTTATCCCATCTCAGAAGATGGTATATTCTCCTAGAACAATTACCTTGCCAGAAAAATGATCTTCTGATTTTATCTAATTTGTAAAGCACCATTTTACACAATTTATCCCATCTCAGAAGATGGTATATTCTCCTAGAACAATTACCTTGCCAGAAAAATGATCTTCTGATTTTATCTAATTTGTAAAGCACCATTTTGGGAAGCAAGAAAAGAGACATAAAATAAACAACCACAATAGAAAGAGATGCATTCAAAAGAATAAGACGACCACAAGAGATAAACATTTACTTTTCCAGTTAGCCAATTTCTTCTCCATCTTGTCCACAAAGAAACCCCAATCTTTCACTCTAATCTTTTGAACTCCAACAGGAACCCCTAAATATTTAATAGGAAAGGTACCCACAGAATAGATGAAGATTTCAGAATAGGTCATATCCATTTTCTCAACACCATTTATGGTGACTATTTCACTTTTCTCAAAATTTATTTTGAGCCCAGAACAGTTCTCAAAAAGAGCTTACAGAAGTTTCAAATTAATAGCACCATGCACTTCATGCTTAAGGCATAAAATAATATCATCTACATATTGGAGATTCACTAAACCCCCATCCATAAAGTTTTCTACCAAACCACTTAACAGAGCATTTACCTTTGCCAACTAAATCACCTTAAACCATCAGCTACCAAATTAAAAAGGAGAGGAGACAAAGGGTCCCCTATCTGACCCCTTGATAGCTACCAAAATAATCACCAATCTTACTATTAATACTCACACTCAAAGTATCATTAGAAACAATATTGATAATCTAATTATAGACAATGGGATGAAAACCTCTCAGCTCCAGACATCTGAGTAGGAAATCCCATCTAACTTTGTCATAAGCTTTTTCAAAATCCAATTTAAACACTACCCCACGTGAATTATTTTTTGTCTCATGAATCACCTCATGGAGAACTAAAATACCATCCATAATATCCCTACCTTTCAAGGAAGTACTCTGATTTTTTGAAATAATTATATCCATCACCTTCTCCAATCACACAGTTAACACCTTAGTAAACAGCTTATAGATAGTATTTAAAAGGCAAATAGGTCTATATTGAGTAATTTTGTCCGCTCCATCACATTTAGGAATAAGAGTCATAGCCCCAAAGTTTAGCCTATAAATATCCATTCTATCAGCAAAAAAGTCATCAAACATGGACAGAATATCTCTTTTAAGAATAGGGCAATAGGCTTTATAGAATTCCACAAGCATCCCATCAGGGCCAGGAGCCTTATTAGAACCCATAGAGCACAGAGCACTGTACACCTCATCTTCAGAAAAAGGGGCAATTAAAAAAATCATTTTCAAACTCTGAAACTCTCTCCTCCACTTCCCAAATCCCCTCCTTAAGATGAATAGGACTCCACTGACTATGCCCAAATAAATTTTTTGTAGAAATTTGATGCATACTTCACTAAATTTTGATCCCCCTGAATCACATGAGAGTCCTCCTTAAAATTTTCTATCAATTTTTTCTTTTTTTACCATTAGCAACCTTGTGAAAATAAGAAGTGTTGTCATCCCCCTTAATAAGCCAATTCTCCTGAGAGAATAGGCATGCCACTGAACTTCTTCCTCCTCATATAAAGAAAAAAGATCAGTCAAAAAGTCAACTATAAGGCCAACCTGCACATCATCCAACATACTCCACTCCTCCAAATCTTCAAAATATTCTAATTGCCAACAAATAAAATCCTTCCTTTTTTTTTGATGAGACCCCATCTATGCCCCCCAACCCTTAAGTTTATGTTTCATTTTTTTAACCTTCCTTTTGAAGACAGAAATACTATCCCCACCAAAAAAAGAATTCTCCCAAACCCCTGAAACCAATTGCAAAAAACCTTCCTGAGCTAACCAATTCATATTAAATTTAAAAGAACTAGGGATAAAACTCCCATTCACCCCTTCCCTCAAAAGTAAGGGACAATGGTCAGATAAAACTCTAGGAAGTTTCAACACATACACCAAAGGAAACTTATCCTCCCAATCCGAGGACATAAAAACTCTATCAATCTTTTCAAGAACTAGATTTTTCTGTAAATATTAGACCAAGTATACTTACCCCCTACCATATGAATCTCCCTTAGCTCAAACGTATTAATAATAGAATTAAAGCAATGACTAAACTTGGATAAGGAGCCATCTTGATTCTTATCACTCAAAGATCTATTAATATTAAAATCACCACCTACCAACAAGGGAGCATCTGAATTAGTACAAAAAGAAGCCAACTCTCTAAGAAAATCTTCTTTATCTTTATAAGCAGGAGCCCCATAAACCATCACTAAATTTCACTTAAATTTCATTTTAATGTTCCAAAGACTGAAAATCAAGTGATAAGAACCTTTTTTAATAACCAGAATAGCATAAGAAATTTTAATATGCTACAAAGAATACCTCCCCCCTCTGGCAGAAATCCAGTGCCAAATAAAATCTCCAGCAAGATCAATTTTCCTAAAGAAACTATCTGAAAAATCACTTTTCTTAGTCTCCACCGAACCAATAAAAACAACACCATGTTGCCTTATCAAATCTTTAATAAGAGCACCCCAACCCTTTTAGCAATACCTCTACAATTCCAAAAAATGCCAGAAACATTCACCATGAAAACTTTCTGAAAATATTATTAGAATCAGTCCTCCTTCTTAAAAGAATAGGACTTCTCTCCCTAGATGACACCACCTTAGACACTTTCTTCCCACCAGAAGATTTCCCTGAAACAAGATACTTCCCCTTCTTTCTACAAACTTTCCTAGCCCTAATACCCCTCCTAAAGTCTTTATCTAATAAAAGATCTTCTGAATCAGAAACATCGGACTCCCAATCTAAAAATAAAACCTCCTCCTCTTTTTCTGTAACTACATAAGTCTCTGGTTTTTGAGAGGACCCCTTTTTTCTTAAATAAATCAAACCTAGCATGTTCAATATCTTTTAACAAATTAACTTGTTCCACAAACTCATTATTACCATGCATACCAACTTTTTCAGCAAAAGAAATAATAGCAGAAGTATCCATGTTAACAAAAGAGTTAGCAATATGAATATTACCTTCTAGATTCCTTTTCTTTGCCATAAAAGAAGCTTTATCCAGAATGTGAACCCCACCATCCTTAATTCGTGCACTTGTACGAATATCCATCAAGCATTTTTCTCCCCCATCACTAGGCATAGGAATCTCCTCCCTTAGCTGAGACCGATCTGTAATAGGCATGCAATCCCCTACACCTCCTTCACCCTCAGCAGTCCCCTTAGAATCTAGTTCCTTGATAGAACGGGAACTAATACACAAACAAGGATTCAGCTTTAAGTTCATATTAACCTCCTTAGATAACTGACCAGGATGATTATACCACCATGCCGAGATCATGGAGGTGTTCACTTCGAATGGTACGCTCGTTCTTGTAGTTCTCGTTTATCTATTGTTGTCGACTAGCTCAAGCGCGCGTCTTCTGAACTCATTATTTTTATTAAACAAATATATTGGTGATTTTTTTTACAAATGAAAACACAGTCTTATTTTACTCAGAATGCATTGTTCAATTAGGTTAGTAATTACTCAAATTAGTAGTTCTTGGATCTTTTACGAATTGAGAATAAGTGGTGTACTAATATATACATAGTTAAACTATTTCACCTTCTCGTAACCAATTGTTTGTGAATATTTACATCAGTCAAAACTCCAAAGGAAATATATTTGAGCATATTATTTGTCAAAAAAAGACTACAAATAATAATTTCAAGGTTTAATATGTACCAAAAAGCTGCATTCCCTCGTAAAGGGAAAAAATACAGACTCTATATATCATGTTTGCCGTATTCAAATATAGCATCTCACTCTTCTCGGGAAAAAGCCATCCATTAAAAAAGGGAATAATTGAAGATTTGCAATTCAGAATATTAGCATTTGAGGATTTGCCGCTTAGTTTGGAATCCACGTGTCATTGACTCATGAGTCTAAATACTCAATTAGTGC
This sequence comes from Raddia distichophylla, assembly GCA_005191435.1. Taxonomy (NCBI): domain Eukaryota; kingdom Viridiplantae; phylum Streptophyta; class Magnoliopsida; order Poales; family Poaceae; genus Raddia; species Raddia distichophylla. Next base: position 508,022 of record SPJY01000982.1, on the reverse strand, counting down.
TAAATCCTCCGTTCTCATATTGAAAAAAGAGAAGGCATCGGCAACCCTCCGACTGAAGCTCCTTGTTGGAGGTGACAGGGGCCTCTTCTTGACTTGAAGTATCTTTTTTATTCAGATCTAGATATTTTAGGGCTATGACTTGTTGTTAGTCCTTTCCTCCATAGCGGCATGGACGTTGAAGTAGCTTAATATGATAATAAGCTCCTTTCTAAGGTTCCTTCGTCTGATGGTTGACATCGGCAACCTTTGTGACAACGTATTTGATGGGTTTGTACCAGTGGTACCCGATTTGATCACGGACTATTGGGATTCGTCTCTCATGTGGTGGGTGCTTTGTGTCAAGTTGTTGTGCAAAATTCCTCTCCACGATGACGTTGAATGTTTTTGCCGATTTGTAGCCGTAGTCAACGGGTGTTCATGTATCATCTCTGGCAAAGAGCACATGTTTTTAAGAATGTGCATAAAATTCCTAGTATAGTTTTACTAGTGCAAAGATTGTACCGCGCATACTACATACTAATACTTTTATCTTCCAGACGAGAAAAGTGCAAATTTATCTTAATACAACTTCTAGTAGGTATTTGATTCTATGTGTGAAGTTGCATTGTAACGGTTTTTTCTATCACCGTAACCCACTAACCTCTGGTGAACGATGTGATGAAGATTCCAGTGTTTAAATAAGGATCCTGTTCTCAAAAAAAAAAAAAGGATCCTCACTTTTTAAAGAAAAACACCAATGGCGTCAACTGGATGGGCCGTAAACCACCAAAATGCTTCAATAGACTCTGCACAAGTATACCCTCTGGGCCTGGATCATTACGGAATGGCGCGGAAACGCGCCTAGAACTTTCCAGAGCCACGATCAATTTTCTGATTTCTGAACAAGCACACCATTTGGAAAAATGCAGGCTAAAAATCGGGTATGTTCCTTCCATCCTCCGACCCGGTATTTGTTTTTGTTCGATTCGGTTTTTTTTTTTTGTCGATCAATGGAGTGAACTCCCCTGTCTTTTATACGCTACGTACTCGATCAGTGACGCAAACAGGATAAGGTAGCGTAGGAAGGAAAATCGATGCTTAGTACTATTGTTTTCCTCTTAACAAGACGCACATGGTTGATGGTTCGATGTTAGTCCTAGTTTAATCATGCGATCAGTGCCTCGGAAGCTCTTCTGATTGTCCGCACCAGCTAAAAATATATATATAAAAAAGCTCAGAAATCAGACGTGCAGACGAGAGCACACAGAGAGAGACACACAATCAGGCAAGGGGCAGCTGCTCGAACGCATTTCGCATTGCTAGTCCCTTCTTGCAAGACACAGGAGACAGGACACACCGCTTTACTTTGGATTAACTCTATTTGTTCCTTTTTATAAACCAAAAGCTTCAATTCTTTTGAGCTTTAAATTAAGATATTAGTGTTTTTCTCAAAGTTCTCAAAACCAAATTTTAATAATTTTTCGGTGTATCACCGTTTCTGACTAGGAATTGATCTTTTTAACAAACTAGGAACTTCAGTTCATTGAAACCGTTCAATTAAAGATTTTAGTGCTCCTCCTTGAAGCTATCAATATTAATTTTTAACAATATTTATTTTTGTCTTAGGCAGATAACAAATTCCAGTCGCTGCATGCGCGATGTATACACGGCCAATCTTAAGTTTACATAGCCTTTTAGGTTAAACCCTTATGGCGAGAATAAAACCGCAGCAAACGAGGCTGAAGGAGACGAAGAAAACAATGCTCCACTCAAGGGCAAAAAATGGAGAAAAGCTGAGAGAGGAAGACACGTGTGGGGCTGTTGGGGCTACGAGGAGGAAGGAATCCGGGTGTGTATGGCGGCGGTTCGCAGCATCCCGTGCTTTCGTGCTTTGCGTGGAGCGAGAACGACGTGGATGAAAGCATGATCAAGCCTTTGCCTAATTGCCTTCGTGCTGGGCCTGCGGGGAGACGGTAGACGCGGTGCATGGTTTCCCCGGCACGGCTCCAGTACCCCACTTGCGAATTGCGATGCTGCGGCTCGGGGCTCCGTTTAGACGATGACGTGTGACTGCGAAGCGATCAAATATACTGTCATAAAACGTCTGTTCAGTCTTATGCCATTAAAATTCTTTAAAATATGCTATTAGAATTATTTTCAGATTTGTTCACTGTCAGTCGCCTAAGCGGCAGTTCACGCGCCCAGGCAACTGCCTCCCTTGCTCATCGGCGCAGGTAATTTGGGGGAGGGGGCAGCGATAGGAGGAGAGAGAGAAGAGGGGGGAGGAGCACCTACGACCGCCGTCGTCTTCCTCCTCGCCGGCGACGGCCGCGCCGCCTTCGTATTTGTCCGTGGTGACCGCCGTGTCGGGTTAGGGTTCGGGGTTGGGGTGGGGATCTCCGTGCCGTCGAGTGGCCGGGGAAGGCGGCAGCCTGGCGGTTGGTTGGGGATGGAGTGAGGACAGCGGTAACTGCGGTGTTACCGGAGCCGTTGAAGGGGGTAAAGGCGGTTACGGTTAGGGTGGCGGTGGCGGCCGGGTTAGGATGGGCGGGGCGGAGCGGAGCGGCCCATGGTGAGGGCGCCGCCGGCCGGGGGGTGGAGGAAGAGGGGCGCATTCGTGGGCGAGACTGGGAGAAAGAGAGAGACGCGCGGAGAGACTGGGAGGCAGGGGGAAAAGAAAGAGGAGGAGAGATCTGGGCCGTTGGATCTCAATCCAACAGCCTAGAAAATCGTCTGGTAGTCCTATAAAGACCTAGTCATTTGTAAGGGAGTCAAATCTCAAATATTTTTAGAGCATAATGCTCCTGACATTTCCTCGGCCTCCAACCATTTCCCCCTTCTTCGACTTCTCTCTAAAACAAGTTCTACAAGCAAATAAATAAGTCAAATAAGATAACTAAATCAAGCGTGTGTCTAAAAGCTCTATAAAATAAGTCGTACAAAGGAAGCCCGGTTCTCGAGGCCACTTAATTTGATAAACCCTCAAATTAATTAGCAGATGAGTTAAATAAGATAAAGAGAATAGGCTATAAAATGTTGAATGCTGGCAAGCTGAATCCCTCTCTTCTTCACTTACCAGTCGAAACCCCTGCCTGCTCCTCTGAGCCATAAACCCCTCGCTGCCTCGCCCCACCTCCACGGCTTCACGTCATGAACGGAGAACTTGCCCGCCCGTTAACGACGCCACCGATCTGCCATACATCTATCAGGCTAACTGTTGAGAAACCCATCCCAGCCGTCACCGGCCTTGGGCCGGGCGTGCGCCTAGGGGTAGGGCCCACTTGTTGGACCAAGCCGAAACCCTAGCCGTCAAGTATAAATAGGAGAGGATCCCATCCATTATGTATCAAGAGAAAAAGCAATAAAGAATACTTCCTCTCCTACATCTCTGTGTTCATTTGTGATTGTTCTTCGTCGTCTATGATCTACACACTGCTAGGAAACCTCGGACTACACCCGGTAGCGTGGTTGTCTAACACGTTATCAGCACGAAGCTCTGACGAACGACGTCGGAGATCGGTGCATCGAATCTTCGTCCCCTTCGTCGGCTAAGTTGGGACCCGTTGATCTATCCTACGCGATAGTTGTGCATCCCGTCTTTGCCGCAAGAATCGAAGGTACAGATCGGTTTTCCTCGGGTTTTCCCGTTTGGATCTATTAAAGAATTGCAAGAATCTTGAAGACTTCATCGTTTTAAACTGTCGGTTCTTTGAATCGGCGACGAAAAAAGGAGAATCGCAAAGAATTTGTGCATGAGATCCTTGAAACCGCCGGCTACATGCATGCGCCGAGCCGCGTGCCGGCCGCGCCCGCATCAGCCTTGGCGGCCGCTAGAGGAAACCCTAGCCGCCCCTTGCTTGCAGGCCGAGTGGGCCATGCCCTTTTGTGGGCCACCCCAACAGGCCACTATGAGGGTTGCGCGTTCCTACAGCCCTCGTGCCTGTGGGATGGATAAGTATTTAGATATTGTATTAGGCCTGTATCTCCGTGTACTCTGATTTGCGGCCTGCGAGCCGTTGTATGTGTTTGTACTGGACTATGTTCCGTTTGTAATAATAATATCGTTGGCACTGTTCCGTTTCTGTATATCTGTGTGTACTAGCCATGATCCTTGGGACTAGTACGGGTTTACGCAGGTGGAATCCGATATTGTAAATCGGGTGCCGACATTCGCGGCCGTATGCAGTCCTTGCCAAGGGCACTTAACGGCATTCTAGTGCTCACAATTGCTTCCTTGTGATAAGACATGAGTTTATTCTCTACACAAACCATATGTTTGTGAAGCTGATCTCGCAGATCATACGAATTAACAAATATATTATCTGATCATCACTATGAAGTTCAAAATAAGAAGGACAAAGTAGTTGATTGATGATTATTGAACTGTATTGAATACTAAATAAGAGCACTATATATCTCATGTCCGAGCGTCATGGACTAGAGATTTCCGGCCGCACTTGCTGAGTTGTCATATATTGAATAAAGAAATAGAAACCCAATAAGCAGCCCTCATCAATTAATGAAAGGGACATGTAGTCCCACAAGATCTAACTAGTGCAAAGAAAAGAATTTTCTCAATTTTGAATGCAAGTTTTATGTACCTATACCACATTTGCAATGAATTTAAAAAAATGACGGTACATCCTTTCTCGTCATTAGGAGAGGTATAGAACCCTGAAAAGAAGAATGCCGGAAAAATATGTGGCTAATCTTAGACACCACTAATGCATTCCCACGCATTAGCCGCACTAGTACGAATTTTAAAACATTTAAGAAATTAGCAAATGAACTGCCTAATCATTTTTGTGATATGAAGGATGTGATCAAGTCGTATTGCTTACAATAACGCACCAGAGAGGGTTGAAATACCATAGAAGGTATTTCTCATTCTGTTCCGAGAGCTCAAAGAAAAGGACAGAAAATCTGATTACTCGAATCCCAAGTATCAGGGGACGTCTGGAGAAAAACAGATAAGAGAGCTTGCCACAACCGATCACGAAAATACCCCAAAGGAATAAGAAGGGGAGCCAGTTGAGACCTGGCGCTGGTGAGCAGCCTGCTAGCGAGGCACTCCCAGATTTGAATTTACCGGTATAAGAAGAAAGAATTGAAAAAGATGCCGAAAGACATGCAAACGAGCGTGCTGAAGGGCGTGCGGACGAGCATGTGAATGCGCACATCGGCAACCATTTAAAGGTCCTTACCCCCGCGATTGAAAAATAGCGGTGCAGAGCAAGTGATGGTGCAAGAAGCACAAGTACACGAAGCACCCATGAAGAAATGACCATAAACTCTGTGCACTCCGGGAATATAATAAATAGAACCACAGCCAAAGTCAACATATATTTTGCAAAGAAAATTGACAAACAAGTGAACTTGATCATAAGCTTACATTTCTCTTTAAGTGTAAGGCAAGACTGGATCGAAAAAAATGGAAGAAGGCAATCACCGCGGAACTATTTTCTCTGAATAAAGGAGAAGTGCTTAGGCCTCTGCGCCGCACACTCCCTTGTGTATGTCTCGTGGGCCTTTGTTCAAAAGAAGAATTGAAGGAACATGAAGTGGTATGGTACAAAGTAAGGCTGGTAGCACAATGTTTCACTCAGCGCCTTTGCGTTGATTATGAAGAAATTTATTCTCTGGTCATGGGTGGTGTAACATTTAGATACCCTTATCTCAATGGCAATACTCAACTGAAAGTTGAGAAATAAAATGAATTGAAAGGATGTTGTAGCTGGAATGAGACTTAGATGGACTTATATATAAAGATACGTTAGTATCATTGTCTTAAATCAAAATAGAGCAAATAGAAATCTGTACAGTGTAATTCTTTACATTACCATACAGTCTAAATAAAAGAATAATACACATACTTGAATTATGAGTAAGAAATAAATGGATTGACCATTTTAGTTTAGGTTAACACGTTGAGCATATGCCAAAATAAATCTTATTACACCAGCCAACCTACACGTTGATCGTGTTGGAAAGGCTTGATTTTTAGGTGTATACATAAAAACTCAATGGTTGGTCAGTCATTTCTTGTAGACCTAGTCCTGTACAGATCTAGGAATGAGTAGGAGGATGTCTAGAAACATGACGTTCTATATTAGAATTTGCATGGTTCATATACCTCGTGAATAGTATACGACAATACAATGCATTTGCCGGCTGTACATTGCAGTTGCCGTTAATTTCATCAACTTGGTATAATGCAGAGCACAAGAAGGGCATTTGAAAGAACCAAAAACATCTTTCGATACCTCTGAAGAAAAAGAAATCTTAGAATGAAAGAACAAAGATGTGAATATGAATATGTTTTCTATGTTGTAAGAATTAAAATTAAGTAGAAGTTGTCAAATCAGACTCTATGTCAATGTCGACAAACCACTCGAAAATCATAACATTGAATGAAGCCTATTATGAATATGCATGGTTTTAAAGAAGGTTATTCTACATTTTCAGTCATGTGGATTGTAGCTGAATAAACTCCTACTATCATTTATGAAAATAATGTAGCATGTGTCGCACAAATGTAGACTGGATATGTGAGGAAAAATCTATTAAGTATTTGAACCCCAAGAAGAAGAAAAATCAATTTTATGCACATTAAGTCAATTAAGAATATAGCAAACTTGTTTAATAAGTCACTCTCTGCATCTATCCTTCAAAGATGCGTGAAAGGAATTGAAATGAGAAGATTTAAAGAAGTACAGAATTCGAGAGAAGAAAATTCACATGTTATGAATTGAAATCTTGAACATGAAGTTCGAGTACCCAACATAAATAAATGAATGTATGAATATGAAGAAACATTGAGTGGATATGTACTCTTTTTTCCTTAATTGAGTTTTCAATGAAGTTTCTCACGTAAGATTTTTAACGAGGTAAATTCGTGCGCACAGTAAACATATGCTATGTACTCTTTCTTCAACATTTTTTCTACTGGATTTTTGTGAAGTTTTGGGGCATATGCATCACGCGGCAAGGTTCAATGGGGAATGTTGAGAAACCCATTCCAGTCGTCGCCGGCCTTGGGCTAGACGTGCGCCTAGGGGTGTGACCCACTTGTTAGATCAAGCCGAAACCCTAGCCGTCAAGTATAAATATGAGAGAATCCCATCTATTATGTATCAAAAGAAAAGCAATAAAGAATATTTCCTTTTCTATATTTCTGTGTTTATATGTGATTGTTTTTCGTCGTCCACGATCTACGCACTGTTAGGTAACTTTGGACTACACCTGGTAGCGTGGTTGGCTAACAGCTACCCGTACCACCATTCCGCTTCCAATCGTCAACGGAACACCATTCCGCTACGTGCGGGCGAGTCGCAGGACACGCGCCGCCTTCCGTGGCGCTGGGCGTGGAAAATGAGATGGTTGCACGCGGGCGCGGCAACCGGCAGGTCGCGGTCGCAGGTGGGAGCCGGCTCGCCCCTCGCCCCAGACCCTTGGCAGGCGCCAAGAGCCATTTTGAGCTGGGGGAAGGTGGACGAGTGGACGCTGCTGCCAACACGGGTCCTAGTAGGACAGAAGCTGACATCTGGGCCATCACTGGTAAAATATAAAAGCACAATCAAACTCACATCACGTGTTCACAAGTACTAATGAGAAACCACATGATAAGGAGAGGCGGTGACCGGTGAGATACCAAAAAAACTGTACGACATTTTTCTATTCGTTTTAGGTATAAAAATCCATATATTGACGGTGTCATCGAGTATCAAAAATCATGCGCATGGGCATAAAAAAGTAGGTATCATATTTAATATCAATGCAAATATTATCAAATTCAAGTAGCTAGGTATCACGATACCTCTATTTTAATACCCGCTCAAAAAGATAACTGTATTAAAGGTATCACGGATGTTAGAGAGGTATCATTTGATATGTCATCAAATCTTGGGTGTCGTCAAATATTAAAGATTATCAAGGTCTTGTTTGTTTCGACTTAAATTAAATTCAATGAAATGAAATTTTGTTATTTTTGTATAAGCCAAATGATGTGATACTTTGTAATCATTTTTGTGGGGTTTTAAATAGTTTTTTTAGAGCATCCCCAACAGCGCCGGCGTCACGCAGCCGCGCAGGAGGCAAAAAATTTGAACGCACGGAGGCTGCGTGGGCGTACGGCTAAATGCGTGCGTGAGCAATTTTAAGCTGACAGCGGCGCGTGATTGCAACACTGTTGTGCATGCTCTTAGAGTTCGTAAAATAATTTTTCATAATGTTTTGAACTCTTTAAGACATATTTCAAGTGATTATAACTTTTTCGGATTAAATTTTTTAGCAACTTTTAGCTCAAACAAACAAGGTCCAAGTAACACAAAGTAGGTATCATCTTGAGTATCAAGGGTATTAAGGGGTATTAAGTGCAAAGTTCTATTCCGATTATCAAGGTTATTAAGCGCACAGTGTGTCAAGTTTAGTATTGGAGGTAACATTGTGTATCAGTTTGAGCATTGATCATAACAGGTTGGAAGTATAAGAATGTGTATCGAGCGGTGTCATGTTAGGGGTATCGTTGAGTATTAATGTATCACCATATATCAAAGATATCATCGAGTACCAGGGATATCAAGACAGTGGTATCAAGGTCAAATATATTAGGTTGAGTGTCAAAGGCACCGTTGAGTATCAAGAGTATCATTGTGTATCGGATTGAAAATCAATCAAGTATAGGAAATCATGAAAAGGACCATGTAGATATTGTCAAAGTATAAAAGTATTGGGTAAGTATGGTCAAGTATCAATGCATCATTGAGTATTAAAAAATATTTCAAAAAACATATGTTAATAAAGGGAAAATGAAATAAAATTATAAAAATAGGAAAGATAAACCTTTTTATTAAAAATATAAATCTTATTTTGCATTAAAAGGAGTTAAAATGAAATAAAAATTTCAAAGTTAAATCCTTTGTTTTTTTAAGTATTTTTTTGTGCTTCAAAAACCGGTCCCAAACATCTCATAAACAAGCTAACTGAAGTTAATCTGACTTTCTGACCTCTCTCGAAAAGCTTTGAAAGTTTATCTGGTTATCGGATATCAAGTACTTTTAATACTATTTGATAGTACATCGAATCATTGTTTAAACAAAGTCTAGAGAAAAATTCCTGCCATGTTTAATCACATATAATTATGTTGGCATAAATCTGTTAGATAAGTTCATGTATTTCCCTTTTGTTGTGAATGATCGATCATATCGTACAGCTGCGCATGTTGACATGACATTGGTCCCATATTTCGAGATAGGACCCGGCACCCGTAGAGGCAGAGATCAGAGATCAGGATTCAAGAATCAAATCTGGCAAGGAGACCGGAACCACTCTCTCCTTTCCTGGGAGATGCGCGAGCGCGCGCACCCTGAGTTGTCGCCGCGTCAGATGCCTCTTTCTTCCATCTTCTTCCTTTCCCTTTCCCCCTCCATCTTCGAATTCTTTTCGCTGCTATCCATTCGGCCATTTGATTCAGGGGCTAATGGGCTATCATGTGCATCTGTTTTAACCTGGCAACGGGCGCACAGATATACCACTAGGCACTATATCAGATTTTAAGTGTTTGGTTTAACTTTCTCGTACAAGTTAGATCTGTGTTGTGAAATTTTTGAGACGCATGCATAAAACTAAGCAGATGCATTGAAACGTATACGAGTTAGACTTATGGGATAAATTGAGAAACTTCACTGTTCTCTTTTCTTTATAGACAATGAATATTTTTTTTAAAAAAAAATCGGAAGTAGGACACACACGGAGACACATAGTCAAACGTGCACCAACTCACCAAGCCCGCCACGAATAGAGGCAAACCGAAATGAGCATCCCAACAGACCCCTGTCACACTCTTTAAAACACTATTTATACACACATAAATAGTGTTTTGCAGGTAGGATAGGAAGGCTATTAGGAACGCTCTAGAATATACAAATGTACACCATTTTTTTTGTAAAAATATTTTGATCGCTACCCCCTCAGGCCCAATCCCCTTCCCTAAGTCTTTCTCCATCTTGGTCTCCCAACCAAGACGGCTTGACACGAAGCACTAGCAAAGTAGCAATGAACCAAAAAATGTTCTATGCATTTAATATATATTTACTGACGTGGCTAAAGCCATCTCGCGTGGCGGAAAGAAGCTCAGATCCGTAAAAACTAAAAGATGTGTCATACTTTTGTAATTCCAAATTATATGAGCATTATTTAACCAATAAATCCCACAGAGACACATAGTCAAACGTGCACCAAGCCCACCACGTATAGAGGCAAACCGAAATAGGGTTTAAGAGCATCCCAACAGACCCTGTCACACCCTTTAAAACACTATTTATACACACATGAATAGTGTTTTGCGGGTGGGATAGGGAAGCTATTGAGGATGCTCTAGAATGTATAGATGTACACCATTTTTTTTTTGCAAAAATATTTTGATCGCTACCCCCTCAGGCCCAATCCCCTTCCCTAAGTCTTTCTTCGTCTTGGTCTCCCAACCACGACGGCTTGACACAAAGCACTAGCAAAGTAGCAATGAACCCAAAAAAATCAGTATGAAGTTTTAGGGGCTGTTTGGTTTGTGGCTAAGCTTGCATAAGCTAACCTTAGACATGCCACAGTTTTTATAGTTGGTGTTTGGTTGGTGACACAGTTGTGGCTTGCCACACTTTTCTTAGTCATACGGTCCACATGTCATAGACTCAATTTTTGCCAACTTTGTCACAAGTGTCCTTTAATTTCTTGGCCACAAAAGTGTGGCTTGCCATACTTGCCTCATATTAGCTGTGGCAAACTGTGGCATCAATCCAAACAGCCCCAAGTTTCAAAGCACGTGTTTCAAAGCATATGGCAATTACATATAATAGAAAATCAGATATGTTAAAACCATTCTAACTGAGATGGTTGATATTACCATGTTAATCGAAGAAAAATCCAAACCATTAATATATTGAATAGTAATAGCGAGATTAGAAGCAAAAGTCAAGAGGTAGAGCAAATGAGGTGAAAAAAGGATGAGAAAAATAAAAGAGAATAGTCACTTTTCTACAATTAGTTGTAGCGAACTTGGACTAGATGTCATGACATAGATTGCAGGGTAAAAAGCGTACATGCCACTACCGAGTCGTCTCTAGACACGAATACCATCGTAAAGTCTCTAATATCATAGACACTATTATAAAGTGTTGATTCACACATATATGCCATTATGGAGGATTTATTGGGTATACAACCTCAAAATACGACAGTATATATATCTGACAAGTGGGCCCCACATGTCATCCTCCAACCTTCTTCCTCCTCCCCACCCTCATCTCTCTCCCACTCCTCTCTCTCTCTTCTCTCCCCTCTCTCTCGATCTGCCTGCTCTCTCTCTCTCTCCCTCCCTCTTTTCCTTTCTCCCGGCTGGTCACGACAGTGGTGCGCCGCTCCGGCGAGGCGACAACACCCTCGTCTGCCGTCGTTTCCCCCCACCGCCCTCGTCTGCACGCCGCCGTGCTACCTCTTCCGCCACCTTCATCTCCTCCACCGCTGGGAATTCGCCACACCGCCTTCCCCCACTGCACCGGCCGGGAATCCACATGGCTCAAGGCGACACTCCGACAAGGTGACGCGGCGGTAGCAACTCGGCGAGTTGGGACGCTGGCGACTTCCCCAGCTTGACGGCGAGCTCAGGCGGCGCTCCAGCGAGGAGGCGCGATGGCTCCTCTTTCTCCCTCATCTCCGGTCGCCACCCTGCCTACTCCCTCAATGGAGCCAAGGCAGAAACACAGTAGAGACGGGCGCCGCGGCTCCACACCGGAGCTCACGAAGAGAGCCTGGAGAGAGGAGAGGAGAGAAGAGCAGGGAGAGAGGAGAGAGAGGGGAACGATTGGAGGAAGAAGAGGAGAAGAGGGGATGACATGTGAGGCCCACTGTCAGATTGTATTTTACCATATTTTGGATTGTATTTTCAGCTCATATGTCCATAAAACTCTCCAAAATGGCATATATGCACGATTATTCACTCTGTAATGACGTTTGTGATATTAGAAACTCTACGGTGGCATCTGAGCCCAAAGACGACTCTACCGTGGCATGTATGGTTTTTACCCTAGATCGTAAAGATTCTGGTAATAATCTGTAGAGGTTTGGTCAGATACTTAAAATTATATTCAGGCTTCCAACCAAATTAAATTGTAATCCGACACCTTATCAAACCCTCCTTTCCTTATAAAGTTACAATCAATATATCAACCAAGAGAGAAGATGTCTATGCGCTACTACAGATCAGAACGCCCATGAGATTAGAAGTTGACCGGAGCCTAGGGATGAGACATGCTCCTGCTATTGCTACATGTCTCAGCGAGAAAAAAGTAGTTGCTCTGTGTTTAATCAAGGAAAAGTCGACATTAGCACCTGGAGAAGATATGCTTCTCAAATCTAGCCTATACTTTAGATTTTAAATAAGTTTTTAAGTTGAATTCATAGAAAATCTACACCATCATCTATAGTTGTATAGAAAATTGCTTCAAAGACATATTGAATAAAATCTAACTAATAAATCTAGCACCCACAAATGCACGGGTTACCATGCTGGTTATATGTAATTAAAAGTGGGTCCAACGTAGCAACCACAAACCCTAAAATCTTAGAAATTTCAACATTAATCGGAGAGAAAAGAAAGAGCTACAGCGTCGATTATAATAAGAACCGATTATAATGGGTTAGATTAAAAAAGAGTCCATATAAAATGTAATAAATAAGTATATTATAAAAAAGATTCCATGAGAACTATAAAGCGTGAAAAATAGTCCACGTCAATTACAGTTGAAAACATAAATTTAAAATAAAAAACTATATACGCGCAAATCTTGTTCGTTGTCCGAAAGAGATGGATGCCCACTCCCTCCATCTCTCTCGCACGAGATGCCACGGCCCATGCATGCGTACATCAACAGGCTGCACTGTGGCACTGTGCAGGCTGCAGGAGCAGAGCATGCGATGCAACTAGCAAAGGCGCATGCAGAGCGGTGGCAGCTACTGTCACCGAACAGCAACAGCCAACAGGTTGCTTGTGCTGAATGCTTCATTGATATATTGCACAGCTGAGACTGTGCAGTAACGGAATCTTGGTGCCTGTTTGGTTGCACAGATCATCTCAGTCTGGCCCGTATAAATCAGCCAGGCTGAGATGAGTCTGACTGAGAAGATGCAAGTGATGTTGTTTGATTACCCTATATCTGTTAAACCAGGCTGCGTAGAGATTTTATTACCCTGTACATGTTAAACCAGGCAGCGTAGAGATTTTATTTGGTGGACCATACAGATTAGGGTGGGATACACAAATTCAATAGGAGGACAAACAAATTCTAAAAAATCTATAAATTTAAAACAAAAAAACTAACAATAAATAATGAAAATTTCAAAAATTAAAAAATTAAAAAATTTATATGGCAAATGTGGTCTAATTTTGTTCGAAAAAATGTCAGGAACCCATTTTTAAAATCGATGAGACAATCAGAGATATCAATCAAAAGATATAGCACATGCCTTGCCTTGCCACCTACATGCATGTTTGCAGCCTACATCTCACCGGAAACAGCCAACTTTGATTAAATAATATACATGTAAATAGAAAATTGCAAAAGTATACGGCATATTTCTGTTTTTATGAAAATGAGCCCGTTCTAGCCACCTGGCACGGCGGAACCGGGGCTTTCGCCACCCTGCACAGCTTCCGTCGCGGTGTAGGAAAGGTGGCTTCCGCCACCCCAGGCGGTGGAAACCCGCTTCGGCCATGCCCGATGGCGGAAGCCACCTCGGCTGCCCACGCGGCGGTCCCTGCGCGCGCCTTGGATACCCCCTCTACGTTGAAGTGCGTAGATGAATGTATTGAAGTGCGTGCCTGAATAAATGAACGGTGCAGCAGTTGCATGCGGAAAAAGACGAGAGTACTGGTGGGTTTCATGTCTCCCACTTATGTGTTAAGCCTGCGTTTAATTACTAAATAAGTAATTACTGATTAATAAATTGCATGGTTATGATAATTTAATGCACACACGCTCGGCTATATAACGAGGAGCGGTCCTCAATCCTTTGCACAACATTTCTGCTACCCGGTGCTCAGCTACGCTTGTGTTGCTTGCGTTTTCTCACTGTCTTCATCAAGGTGCTCTGTTTTTTTTAACCAGTCTGGAAGTAATGTAATATATAGATGATATTTGAGTTTTAAAACTTTTATTCATTATTTCATGTGTTTCAATGCACAGGTGTTGGTACCTCATGAGCAGACTTATTATTCGACATATTATCAATAGGTATGCATTTTAATAAACGATTGTGCTTAGACTTGTATAATACAGTAGAATAAAATATAGATTAATGTAGATTTATACAGTAGTAAAATGTACCATTATTGTCGACGGTTGGGATATCGGTCCTAAGTCAACTAAGGTTTTTGAGAAAGGGAGATAAAAGACTTGCCGAGCAAGACGAACAACAATCAACGAGCAACATGGAGACACGGGGTTTTTATCTTGGTTCAGACATCTCCAGGGAGATAACAACCCTACATCCAGCCTTTCTTTATATCAAAGAGGATTACAATGAGGAACTCGGTGAAACGAGCAGGTTTCGACGAGATTATGGGTGTACAAGGAAGCAATATGCGATCTTAGCTTTAAGTCGTGCAAGATTGGCCCCTCTACACGCCGTAGGGGCTCGGTTTATATAGTGAGGAACAACCGACTTATCAAGGGATAATCGGGCCGGGCTGACCACGAGATCGTAACGAACTCGTATACATGCCAAATTTATCCCGAGGTAGATAAGATATACTTCAATTCTTGGGGATCACGACGTCTGCTCCAATCCGAGAAATCAACGTCCGAGTCTTCACGTAGCCGTGCAGAACTCTGTTCGAGTCGGACTCGAACAAGAATCCTATGCCGTCACGCACCGTGCCAACCACGAAACTGTTCGGCAGGATGCGCATGGCCTGAAAGAGCCCTCTAGGGAGCCAGGTCCTAGGAGGCTGTTTGATTAGGCCGTCAAGGAGTGGGCCATGGCAATGGGCCGTGATTTTATCCCCGACAGCTGGTACCTGCTGCCGGCCATAGGGGTTATCCAATCCTCGATAATTATGTTGTATATGTTATGACTATAGTACTGACTAAATTATATCAGTGCTAACAAAATATTAATGCAGACTGTGCATGTAATATTTGAAGTAAGTTAAATTAAAAAATTGAAACAAAGATACGGTGTATTAATGCGAGCGTGTTATATTAATAAAGGTCGGTCGTAGTTAATAAACTTTCAAAATGGTGTCCACCGAGAGTGTTTACTATTTCATTTTAAAAGTAGGTTTTTGTTGCACAGACATGCACAAGAACAAGAGTCGGTTAGGTAAATAGTTTTAATACTGCAGGCATGCACACGAACAGGAGCGGCAGATGCATAAGGGGGCGGCGAGGCGCAGGTCCAGGACCGAGGAATGGTGGCAAGACGCTCTCATGGAAGAAAGAAACAAACGTGTGAGAAAAGACTTTCATACACAACGCGAGGCTGATCGGCAACGGCAATTCAATGAGAGTGAGACAGACCGTGCCAGAAAGCACGAGAGGGTTACTAGAGCCAGGGAAACAGGACCTAACGCGTTTGCGAAGGGGAAATACCCCCGCTGCACCCGTAGTGTGATTATCGTGTATGGCAACTATGTTTTTAAATCTCCTAAGACATGTAGGTTTAGTTACGATGCACTACTATGGTAGATTGTTTTATGCATATACGTGCCATTCTTTGTATCATGTAATCCTAATATTTTATTATTTAATCTCTGGTTCTCTAAAATCATAAACTGTTTGCTTACTCCGACACAACGAACTAATCACCGTTTCTAATTTAGGATTGTTTACTTGTTTTTATTTTTCCAACTTAATTCAACGGAGTGAACAAATTAATTAAACAATACCATGTACTGAACAACAGAGTGGGGCGCAGCTTGTTAAAATTTTTATTTTATCATCACGTTAGTCAATTTTCAAACATATTTCAAAAATGCAAGCGTGCCTCCAATGGCCGAGTTATACCCAGATGCTTACGCCCAGCGTGCCTGCAAGACTATTTATTCAATTTGGTTATATGAGCGCAAATATCTATTTATGGTTTACATAAAATGTTATGCTATTAACATGTATATGGTTTACATAAAATGTTACGCTATTAACATGTATTCAGTGGTTGGGCGGGAAATAACGAACATTTATCGTCGTTTTGCGTGCCAGACAGAGCAGCGGTGCCGGCGCGCGCATGGGATTGATTTGCTGGACACGTGGCAATTTCTGGTGGCTTCCACCGTGTGGGGTGGCGGAAGCAACCGTTCCCACCGTGCGGCATGGCGGAAGCGGGCTTTCCGCCGTCCCACACGGCTAAAGCCGTCTCGCCTGGCGGAAACCACCTCATTTTCGTAAAACCCAAGATATGTGGCATACTTTTGCAATTTTTATTTAAATATGTATTATTCAACCAATTTATCCTGCCTGTGCTGAGCCTGGCTATTACAGTGTTTTTGCAGCAGTTGAGCCAGGCCCTGAAAAATATAAAGTAACCAAACACCAGTTATTTGCATGCGGTGAGCCTGGCCAGCCCGTATGCACGCAACCAAACATGCCCTTGGTGTCCTTGTACCCAAGACACGTCCTGATTAGCTAGATCAGCTAGGAGTTAAGGTCATACTCCCTCCGTTTTTTTTTATTTGACGCCTTTTGACTTTTTGGTACGTCTTTGACCATTCGTCTTATTCAAAAATTTAGTGCAAAGATGTAAAAAAATAAGACATATTTAAAGTACCTCTATTGATAAAACAAATCACAACAAAATATATGATATTTACAAAAATAATTTGAATAAGACGAATGATCAAAGGCATGCCGAAAAGTTAAAGACGTCAAATAAAAAAAACGGAGGTAGTACTACACGTGAGCTGCTTGCACTGTGTGGGAAAATGTGGCCTGTTTCTTGGTCTTTGTTTGAGCAACTTCCAGCTGCATGCAGCACATGGAAAATAAAAATTTCAGTCTCCAATCAGAAGCCGATCGAGGGGTTTGGGAAAGGATATCCACATGAGTTCAGCGGATCGGAAATTCGGAATATCCTCTCAAATATACTATAGTAGCTACCGTTGTGTAGTAGTTTCATGTTTAGCGTACGATGTGTGCATCACAAAACCATTGAAATGTTTAGAATATATAGTGCATTTGGTTGCATATGAGTATATGACATATATAAGAAAAAAGAAAGAAAGATGGTAGAGCATATCCCGTTGAAAAAGCATGTCACGGGGCACGCAGAAGCGGATGGTTTCCACGCCTAATTTAAAACGGTACGGAGGGAAACAAAGCGCCGTATTGATTTTGACGAAATAACGGGCAAATAATACACATGGTGAGCATGACTTTGGCGTGCAAGTTTGATCCAAGCAGTCCTTGCTGATGGCCACAGGCCCACACAGCCTCCTAACCAAGGACACCCACTTCCCTGTGCGGCTGTGCCTGCTTGTTAGATTAGCTAAGCAACTGCTCTAATAAGTTACACGTTTTGTTATAATATATGAAAAGTTATGCGTATTTGTTCGAACCTTTGGTTTGTTTTGAAAGCTTCGAAAGATAACATTAGTCTTTAAAAAAACACTACAACGACTTAGACGTTTGGTCTGAATTTTTCTTTTGTACCACAGACTACGGTTTAAGTTTAAGCTAAATCAAACAAATATTGTTCCCGTCTCTGTAGAAAATCTTCAAAATGATACGACTAGAGCTCGTCGTTAGCCGTTGCTCAGGTCTCTTCTCTGCACATATCTTAACATCCTAACATCTAATTTTTTGCTGAGAGATGCGCTTGTTGGTGAAAATATTAAGCACTTTTAGGTTCATTTTATTTCAAATTTAAATCATGAACAAGATCTAAAAATAAGCACCATGAAACAGGAGCTTATCTTAGATACACATACACTAACGGCTCACATATATCTCTCTGATAAACTTATAAACATCGCAGCAAAAAATACGTATGCGAAGAGAACGCGATTCACCAATCATAGAAGTTTATGTTGTCTGTCCATCTAGTCGTTTGAGGGTATTGATTAAGAACCTCATTCCAAACTCTTTCGGAGTACGAGCTATGAAGAGTTAAATGGTTGATAGTTTTCGGACTATTTTGACATAAAACACAGAGGGGTTGGTGTGGCCATCCTTTCCAAGACATCAACCGTATATATGTATGCATCCATGGGAGAGACATTTGTAAGCATATTGACTAGAAGATAAAATACTAACATAAAATGCTAAGATAAAATACTAACATAAGATGTTTGCGATCGGTTCAACATTTAACCTCTCTCTCGGGATAGGCAAAAAAATTATTTTTTTAATCCTTTTTAAAAATAATTTTAATTTTAACCCCTCGGTATAACTATTTTTAAATCTAACCCTTTTGGACGCGCCACGGCACTTGGCGCGGCCTATCTACTCTGACGCGCCGGTGCACGTGGCGCGGCAGAGGTGCCACACTGGCGGCCCCGGTCAATGGCGGCCAGCACGGACTATCGTGGGTCCCACATTGACGCGCCATCCCTCCTGGCGCGGCAAGCCCCTATACAGAGACCGGTGACGGGCTACTCTTTCCTTCCTTCTCCCTTCCCTCATTTTCCCATCTCTCCTTCTCTTCCCTAACCATTCGCCTACTCCATTGGTAATAATTTGAGCTCCATCCGGTTGGATTTCTTATGGGGAAAAGGTTTCCTCCATCATGGCAGGTGATCTTCTCTCGATTGATGTTTTATTAATCCATGTTTAACACATTTTTTATTGCTTTAGGGTTAGGGTTAGATTGTGTTAGGGTTACATCTTTGGCACCATGTTGTATGCCTCCTTTCAGTCCCCATATGAGGAATCCTAGAGATATTTGGTTATTCATGAGAAGACCGCTATCAAAGTTTTCAAACGGCTCTTCCACCGCCTCCACAACGCATGCTTCAGATCTGACCTGTCTTCCTTCAACTGTGCTCAACTCCTGATTCAAGTGCTCAACTGCCTCATCTTCGTCATCAACACTTTGCACATCTTGTACGCATCTTGTTAATGACCCACTCGCACAAGCGATCTCAACCACCACCTCCCAACAACTAACGTTCGAATTTTTCACAACCTCCTTATAACTATTCCAATCCGACTCCGATGAAATCTTCAGCATCACATAGTGAGCCCTAACCTTCCCAAAATCAAATCTTTCTTACAACAACAGTTCACCCTCACCAACCCCACTGCTCATGAAAGACCGACAGCGGAAAACTAAATCATCAAAATTTGGGCTCCTATCAAACAATGCCACATCTTTCTTCATGTTCTCAAACTCCCCGTTTTCTCTGACGGTTCCACCATGAAAAAAGTACTAAACGATCCATCTACAAAATTAAAGATAACAAATTCAAGTCGTTTAGACGTAATATACAATATCATCTACACCAAGTTAAAAGCCATATCCGTACATGCAATGGATTCTACACGTTAATAACACGGACAATACATGCAACACGTATGCCACGGTGCTCGGATTAAACTAAACATGCCAATATTAAACATAAAAGAAGTTTTTCCTCAAACCCTAACTATCCAAACCCTACGAAACGCGGTTAATCGAGTGCCAAATCGGAGAAAAAGATTGGAGCTTCACCTTCACAGGAGGACGGGGAACGATTTCCCCACCCCAAAGTGGCAGGAGACGGGCGGAATATTGGGCGGGCGGCGGGCGGTGGCCGGCGGCGGCGGGGCGGGGCTGGGCCGCTGCTGGAGCTCGGGAAGAAAGACAGAAGTGGCGCCCCGCGCGGCTCTCTGTATATGGCCTTGACACGCTAGGAGGGATGGCGTGTCAAGGTGGGACATACTTAAAATATATTTAGTGATAAAACAAGTCACAATAAAATAAATGACATTTACATAATTTTTTTGAATAAGACGAATGGTCAAACGTTTATTTAAAAGTCAAAAGTGACAAACATTTTGATACGGAGGGAGTAGTCGTTTGAGGGTTTTGATTGAGAACCTCATTCCAAACTCTTTCGGAGTACGAGATATGAAGAGTCAAATGGTTGATGGTTTTCGGACTATTTTTTTGACATAAAACACAGATGGGTTGGTGTGGCCATCCTTTCCAAGTAAAGAACATCAGCCGTATATCCATGGGAGAGACATGTGTAAGCATACTAACTAAAAGATAAAATACTAACATAAGATGCTAAGATAAAATACTAACATAAGATGTTGCGATCGGTTCAATATTTAGCCTCTCTCGGGGATAGGAAAACCTTCTCAACTTTTTATTCGGAGCGAGAACGTTGGATCGACCTCGAAAAATCATCACCGGCGCTCTCGATTCCAGTGGCTAATGATGTGAGCATGTGCGTGCTTTAGCTGCGCTCTCCCGGCCACCACCCCGATTAAACCCTAGTTAAACGTCTGCAATTGTTTCTAGTTAGCTTTTTCACGACTAATTAATCACGTGGCTGGGCTGGGTTGGGTTGGGTGGCATGGCCCGTAGCTCTAGCCTGGTCAGCAGAGCACCACCCCCTCCCTCCCTCCCTTATCCACCCGACAAAAGGCTGCATACAAAAAATATTGCAGGGTCTACGGTCTACACCACGGCGCGGCGGCATATTCCCACGCCTCATTCCTCTCGTTTTTTCTACGAGTTTCCGCCCGCACCGTCGGCTCGTCGTGGCGCGCCCCGACCCTGGTGCTCCGACCTGGGCCC
The DNA here is from genome assembly GCA_005191435.1 of Raddia distichophylla. Lineage (NCBI taxonomy): Eukaryota > Viridiplantae > Streptophyta > Magnoliopsida > Poales > Poaceae > Raddia > Raddia distichophylla. The sequence continues at coordinate 487,271 of SPJY01000982.1, read as the reverse complement.
CCTCGTCGGCCCACCTGAGCCTGAAAGTCGTTAAAATTTTTAATTTTTTTTTAAAAATGATCCATCAAAAAAAAGATTGAAAAGTTCAATTATTTTAAAATATTTTATAAATTATAAGAAGAACTATTTAATACTCGCAAAGATAGCAACGCGACATCACATCTTTTGGTTCGAAAAAAAAGACAAGCTAACTTTAATTTAGTTTAATTTAAACTGAAAAGAATAAGATCGTGAGCTCCATGGCATGGGCCGATACGCGTACGATCGATACGATGGCTAGAAGAATTTCAATGGCTGCGCATAGCGTTGGTTTGCTAGCCCCAAACTATATTAATACTGAAAGCAATAGGGTTAGAAATAAGATATAAAAGAAGAATGTAGGGATTATATAGGTGAAATAGAATCAAGATTGAACAGTGAATAAATAGTGTTGATAAAGCTATGATACGACCAACAATGAACATGACCTAAGGCAAATGAATATATTTGCTATAAAAATCAAATAATATGTAAGCTATGATACGACCAGCATGTTTTTAATATAGTTTATTTAATCCGCTTAGGACTTTGATACGTTTCTTAAACCAAAATGTTTCAGCTTATCTATGCCGCTTCTTATCGCCCTCAAAACTGTTTGGAACATTTTGGTTTTCTAAGCACACTTAGTGAAACCTGGTCTAATAGTGGTGGAGCCAGGATCTGTCAGATGGGTATTCGAAGAAAAAAAACACATTAATGCATCTCTATCTAGAAAAATGTGACCAACCCATAATAGCATAATTTAGCACGTCCGCAGTGTGGTTCCACAATCCACATCCAGCTAGTTTGTACCAAGTATGCTCGAGTCCAAATTATATATACATGTATATATACCACTGTACCGCATATATACATTTGATTTTTTTGCAAAGATGAAAATGATAATGAGTATTCATACCATGAACCATAACAGGCCCGCAGTGTTCCAAGCATGCTCTCGAGTCCAAATGATAAATGTGTCCTTTTTGCAAGATTTTAGCTACATTGTCGAGCGAAGAACCAAATTATTGGTCTATAAACATTTACATTACCTTTCCAAATCACAATTATAAAAAAGCCCGGTGGAATTGCTATCATGTGGCAAAAAAGAAACAAAATACGACATAACACAAGTTTTTTTTCACACTTTATGATGGTTCTTCGGCTGCTACTACAATAATACTACATGTTTCGAAAATTATCCGTTATTCTTAATTATTTTTAGGAAAAGAGAGAATTTCCTGTATGCCACTGAAAAAGTTTACAATCCCTTATCTGCCACTCGAAATTCTCTCTTTCCTTACATGCCATTGGTTTAAGTTTTTTCTTCACTCAGTACCACTGCTTCAGCCTCCCTTGCCGCGATGTCATCTGCCGAGTCCAAAACCGTGTGATATCCCGAGTGATCCGGTGATGGCCTGTACTCCGGCAAAGTCGGTGAGTATTCCGGCGAACCGTTCACTGATGAAGATGGACTGGGCACATGGCGAGGGTAAGGAGTGGCCTCCCTGGTGGCTGTGCGTCTCCATCCCGGTGCATGGTACCTTCTTCCCCTTCTTCCCCTTCGCCGGTTTCTTCTGTTTCTACGACGACCACCATGGCGATTATTGATTCCTCTGGTGGAAGTCTCACTTGATGCACCAATTTCAGTCAATAGTGCATCAAGTTGAGCCCTACCAAGGATGATTATGCCATGTATGCAGCGTGACTGGCGAATCCTTGTTCTAGTGCAGAGATCATCCATTCCGACTCTCCCTTTTTCCCTTTCTTTTTGCAAGTGTTTTTCTACTGTGATTGAAAGGGACAGTGATCGGAGAACGTACCGAGCGCAGTGCTGATAACGTGTTTGATGCCAAATTGCTCAATGTAAAGAGAATGTAAACTTTCTTTATTAATGATTGATCAGACAGTTACAATGGGAATACTTTCCCTTTTATACAGAATATAAATGGCAGTTTCTTTCCCATGCTTTTGGCGTACGCAGTAGGCAGAGAGGTTGGAAACGGTTGCCTCCTTCTCTTCAGCGTATAGATTAAGCGCCTTTGATTTACTCTCAATTAGTGTTAATTAATTAATTAGATAATTAATATTTTGCCCATAATAAACTATCACAGTTTATTTCTCAACAATTAGCATGTGCAACCGCTTGATTAGCATTCACACGGCCAGCCAATCACAACCCTCCAACATTTTATGTCCACGCACGAGCATGCACTGCCTGGGGCACTAGTTAGGATAGTTCCATTTTAATTTTCATATTTTTGTATCCATTTCATCTGGAGTCCAAAACGCATGGAACAAATTTTATAATTCATCTAAATTCCTAATGAACTCATTTTAAATACTTTTCTATTTTTTCTATTTTTTTATCTTTATTGGTACAATTGTTCCATGAGGCTAGATATATTGTTCCGGAAATCTAGACTTATTGTTCTAGCAAGTAAGATAGATTGTTCCAGTAGGTATATAAGTTGTGGTTCATCAAACTATACATATTGTTCCAATTGGGTTAGCCTATTGTTCCAGCAGACCAAATACATTGTTTCAATAGGTATAAAAGTTGTTCCAGCAGGCAAGATTGATTGTTTAGAGAGGCTAGACTCATTGTTCCAGCAGGCAAGATATATTGTTCCGGGGGGCTAGACTCATTGTTCCAACAGACAAACTTTATTGTTCCAGTAGGCAAACTTTATCGTTCCAGTAGGCAAAATCTTATTTGTTTCAGAAGGTAAAAGTTATTGTTCCAGAAGGCAAAAAGTTATTGTTCCAGAAGGCAAAAGATATTGTTCCAGTAGGCAAAGCTCAACTATTCCAGTAGGACAAACTTTATTGTTCCAGTAGGCAAACTTTATTGTTTCAGTAGGCAAACTTTATTGTTCCAGTAGTCAAAATCTTTATTTATTCCAGAAGGCAAACGTTATTGTTTCAGAAGGCAAATTTATTGTTCCATAAGACAAAAGTTATTGTTCCAGTAGGCAAAGTTCAACTGTTCTTGCAGTATAAACCTTATTGTTCCAGTAGTCAACTTTTATTTGTTCCAGTAGGCAAACCTTGTTGTTCCAGCAGGCAAAAATTATTGTTTCAGTAGGTAAACCTTCTTGTTTCAGTAGGCATTTCTTTTTACTATTCCAGCAGACCAAATACATTGTTCCAATAGGTATGCAAATTGTTCCATCAGACCAAATGCATTGTTCCAATTGGGCTTAGCCTATTGTTCCAGCAGACCAAATACCAAGTTGTTCCATCGTATTAGATGTATTGTTCCAATAGTCCAATTAATTGTTTCATTAATATAGACAAATTGTTCCAGTAAAAATTTATTTAGCAACATGGGTCTTGTTTTTTTCGAAAAAATGCGAGGAACACGTTGGTGAAAACGGTATGTGGATTGGAACTCCCGGTCAAAAGTTATGATCGTTTAAAAAAAACGAAAAAGGAATCTTCGCTGACGTCAGCGATGACGTCATCGCATGCAGCATGGGGAGAGAGAGCGCGGTTTATATGGATTGGCTCTATTGGAACAACACTCGGACCACTGGAACAACGCGAGAGATTTTTTGTGCGCATTGGCTGGAACGATGGCGCGGGATTTTTTGACCAAAGTTGGGTCAGGAGCGTCTGACCATCATGAAGGACGAACGGACGTCCGTCCTGTAGTCCACCACTTATTTTTATGGCTGCTAAAATTGAGCCTAGACAAGTATAAGCCAACTCAGCATCTCCTGTTTGAACTAGAGATCCAAGCACAGGATTAGAGAAATATACAATCCTACCTCACAGCGGTATATCACAGGCAGGCCGAACCAGCGCACCGGACCAGCCAAATGCAAACGCGAATTGGCCAACCGGCCCTGTTTTATTGAGCCCCGACCACCAAAATCAACATAAACTTTGACCCGATTTTTCCATTGAATTTTTAAAAGAGATTTCATATTTTAAACATCGCCGAGATAAACTCAGGCGAGGTGGCAGCGCCGCACGCGTATATATATAAACACACAGTGCTCTCGGCAGTGACCACAAATCCCCTCTCTCTCCTCCACATCCGCCTCCACAGCCGCGGCCCTTTCCGATTTTTTTTTCTCTTTCCTTTTGCGCACGATTGATTTCCTCTTCCGCTCTCGGCTTTCCTAATCCGCGAGATCGAGAGCTGGAGACCTAGAGCTTGGGATTTAATGGCGGTGGAGGAGGCGGCGGAGAGCTGCGGCAGCCACGCGGCGGGGGGAGGCGGGGCGGCGGCCGCCGCGATGTCGTCGTCGTCGTCGGCCGCGGCGGCGCAGGCGCGGAAGCAGCAGCAGCAGCAGCGCCACAAGCTGGAGGTGTACAACGACGTGCTCCGGCGCCTGCAGGACGCCGGCGTGCCCGAGGCGCGGTCGCCGGGGTTCGACGACGAGCTCTGGAACCACTTCAACCGCCTCCCCGCGCGGTCAGTCGAGGGCCTCCAATGTGAGGCGGCGGCGAGAATGCACTGCTGCCAATGCGGCGGGCTGAACTGATTTCGATTCGGTTTTGGTCTGGGTTGCAGCTACGCGATGGATGTGAACGTGGAGAGGGCAGAGGACGTGCTGACGCACAAGCGGCTCTTGGAGCAGGCGAGGGATCCGGCGCAGCGCCCGGCGTTCGCCGTTCGGGCCGTGCAGGTGAGGTCTTTGGAATGCAATCCTGAACGCTACGCGCCCCTTATGGGAATTACTCATGTTCTCAGTTGTTATACGATGTGACTGTTTGCTGATCATACCTTGGTTGCTCGGGGATGTTTTTTTTTTTTTTGCAATTGTGATACCTTTTTTAATAATCGTTTCCGTTCTGTAGTTAAGGGATCAACATGAGCGCGATAGTGCTTGATTAAATCGTGGGAGAAAGCTTACTTTCTCAAATGACTTTTAAACCTACTGATATTCTATGAAGGATTGGTTGATTTCGTTTATTACCTTTTAGTGTACCCCTTCTGATTCGAACAGCTTGCTGATTCAACAGCTGTCTACATTGTCAACAGTAAGAACTAAGAATAACCATATGACTATTGCATCAACACAAGCTCAACTCTAGTTCTCTGAGCAGCCGTTGGCCTGCCTGCGCTGTAATTATCTCCTGTACATTTTGAATTATCTGTGCGTAATAGAAATGGCAGTGCTTCTGCCCTTTTGCTAAAAAGAATTATTGCATTAACACTTTATTGTATTTTAGAAATGCCATGTAAGGGTTTTGATCGGTCCAGTAATTTTTCACTAGCTTAGGGCGTGTTTGGATTCTAGGAGATAAAGTTTAGACGGCTAAACTTTAGCAGGGGGTGTTTGGATGCTAGTGGCTAATTGATAGGTTCCTAATTATCCGGAGTGTCTATTGTCAATAATACCATTGTGCATGCAACGTTTGGTGAGGATATAAAGTTTAGACAGGGGTGATTTTGTCTTCTCACTTGGGTTCTTCGTCTGCTAGTATATCGCAAATCTGACCTTTGTTCTACAAAATTAATACAACCGGTTCTAATATTGTTATGCACTGGTAGATCTTGTTCCCGGCTAATCAGTTCGAATGCTTTTATGTATTTGGTTGGGAGGCATACTTGCTACCTTAAGGTACAGTGAGAACTTGTGGTTTTGTGGGTGACGATTGACGACATGCATCTTGTTTTCATTTCAATGTTAAGTAAATATGGACATTTATATCTACACTCTGTCAATTTGGCTGATCTTTGACTTAATCAAGCCAGTAGCATGCACCGTTCTATGCTTTAATTGGTTTTACTAACCAATTCTTTCAACTGATAGTTCGAGCTCATCCATTAATTAACACTGTCAATGTTAGTTTTCATTTTTTTAAGTGTTATTCTTTTTAAATTTCAGACATTCATTCTCTGTGCATATTTTAATTGTAAAAATAGTAGGAATCATATACGAAGACCTACTATCATTTGCCATTATCCTTATTGGAGAATCTTAATTCGTTAGGTGCCTCCAATTCTTGATGGGAATCAGACTGATGCTGATTCGAACACTGCAGGGGAGGAAGGTGCTTCAAAGCTGTTGAACAGGCAGCAAAGGTACTTGTGTCTTTACATCTGTTGTTGAATGTTTTGTTGATTGGGAAATGACTAATATCTGGCCTTACTGCGATGCATTGCAAAATATATATCTACCTTCCATTCTCCATTTTTTAAACATGTACGATGTGTGCTTTTTATTTAGCATCCACCCTCCTCCTGCCTTTGGTTCATCTACAAATCTTGAGGCCCTTGCTCTTGAAGCAAGCAAGTCTCAGAGCCAAGATCATGATAGCACCTCAGATAACATTCGGTCTCTCTTCAGGTAAGTCTTTGCTTCAGGTTACCTTTGCCCTATGTTTTATCTTACTATTTGTGCAATTTTATTTTTTTTCATTTTTTATCATTACGTAACTTGTGAGTTAGCGTAGTATATGGCATAGGAGCAACACTATACTCTAGCTATTGCATTTGTACTTTGGAAATGTTTGTCTCTCTGCGCTGCAGCATACATTAATTTTCTTGTATTTGATGGCCTTACAGACCCATGCATGAAATCACCTTCTCAACCATCGACAAACCAAAGCTTCTCAGTGAGGTAATATTATGCGTATTTGGGGGTTTTTGTTAGGAACTTTTATATATCTACAGAAGTTGTGTATATGTCTATATCTTTGCTTCTGCACTCGCACACAAACACGTTCTAGATTTTTATCAACATAATTCATGGTCTATCACGTCTTTTTTTCTTTTTCTTAATTGTTGCCATGCTTCTGATACTCCAGCTGACATCCCTGCTTGGTGAACTTGGTCTCAACATTCAAGAAGCACATGCATTCTCAACAAATGATGGCTATTCACTTGACGTCTTTGTTGTTGTTGGTTGGCATGATGAGGTATCGCAAACACCTAACTCTGTTCCTGTGTAAGCCTAACTTTGTAGTCAGCATAAATCTGCACTTGACGCTTACAGCTGAAAAAAAGATCTGAAGTTGTAGAAGTCACAAGTCACTTAATTGATGGAAATGTTTTGGCAATTTTGTGTATGCGCATGAGATCCTGTAAAATTAATGAAGCAATGTGGCAGCCCATAACATTAACCCATAACATTCCAACTGCTTCATTTTTTTATTTATCTACTTCAAATAATTTCAGTATCAACTATGAGCCAGTGCATATCTTTGAGTCTACCTTTTGTTTTGTATCTTCTCATCTGTTGTTTGGCTGTTTATTTATTTAGGAAACGGACGATTTAATAGAAGCAGTACAGAAAGAAATTGGCAAGATTGAAGAGGTGAACCATGTGTAATTTGTTGCAATTTAGTTAGTTTCTACGTCCTAGTTTTCACATGCTTATCTCTTCATTTTTCATTTTCTGCTTTGTCTTGGATTTTACAGACGCAAGGTTGGTCAACGTCTCATTCTTGGTCTTCCCCAGTTGAAAGTATGCAGAATGTGGAGAAATCAACAGCTGATCACGTTGAAATACCTTCGGACAGTGCTAGTGAGTGGGAAATTGATGTAAAACTGCTCAAGTTTGGAAACAAAGTAGCATCCGGGTCATATGGTGATCTGTGAGTGTTTAATGTTGGCTATCATGAAAGTCCATTTCTAAGTTTTAATGTTGCAACTTAAGTAATATATTTCTCTTTCCAGTTACCGGGGTACATACTGCAGTCAGGATGTTGCTATTAAAGTGCTCAAACCTGAGAGGATAAATGTGGACATGCAACGCGAATTTGCCCAAGAAGTATATATTATGAGGTTGGTGACAATGTGACATGGCCTTTTGCTGATATTTGTACCGTTGTACCTTGGCATGATAATTAAATATACTTGGGTTTTTAAACATAAGCCTTTGTCGTAATTATGTTCCAATCTTATATTAATTTTATCTTAGTTTTTCTTCTATGCTACCTTGAATGATACCCTAAAAATGTCGGTCCCAGATACTCCTATTTTCCTATTACCATTGCTAAAAGCATTTACTTGATGCTAGGATCCCTTGTTGACATTTACTTACCAACATTTTATTCTATCAATCTTTTCTTTATCAAATAATTTCTCACCTACAATATATGCAAGTTTATTTACATGTTAAAGGCATCATCCTTATGCACGACAGTGTCTTCCATTAGTGCTGTTATGTTCTTTCCCATTTACCTAATTTTATGGAGCATATTTTGGATTTTAGGAAGGTTCGACATAAGAATGTTGTCCAATTTATCGGTGCGTGCACTAAACCCCCAAATCTATGTATAGTCACAGGTATGGTTGAAGAAAAGCCAATCCTTTCAAGTTCCCCATTTTCATATTGTTGATAGTAATAATGAGTGAACTTGCATATTCTTCCCTCTTACAGAATATATGTCTGGTGGGAGTGTGTATGATTACCTCCATAAACACAAAGGTGTCTTCAAGCTTCCTGCTTTACTGGGAGTTGCACTGGACGTGTCAAAAGGCATGAGCTACTTACACCAAAATAATATTATTCATCGGGATTTGAAAACTGCAAATCTTCTTATGGACGAAAATGGGGTAAGCAATATAGGAAGGCTACTCCCACAATATGCAGTTTTCTTCTTTATTTTGAAATATACAAAATGTACGAAAGAAGTCCTTTGTGCCAGTTAGTACCAGTTTGATGCTGGTTCATTGGTAGGTGAAGAAGTTTTGTCTGACAGCCTGCACTACTGCAGCTTCCAACCTGTGTTTGGCAAATCTTTGCTCAACTTCTCATATTTTTTAATAATACGATAATGCCATCATCATCATACCCCAGTGTTTCTGAGGTAACTCTTGCAAAAGTGGGGTTGGGGGGGGGGGGGGGGTTGAGGTGG
>SPJY01000982.1:440504-466589 GCA_005191435.1 Raddia distichophylla | reverse complement strand
GCCACCTTGTGACCTAAATAACACAATACAATTATAATCATCTCACCAATTAATAAAAGTAAATATTTCTTTCTGGCACCTACCTTGGGTTGCCGCTAAAGCCGACCCTGCTCAAGAAGAGTGACTATCAACCCCTTTTCGACAAGATTGGTAAAAGACTTGCAGGATGGAAGGGAGGCTTGCTCTCCAAGTCAGCCAGATTGGTACTCATAAATTCCGTCCTCACCTCCATTGCCGTGTATCATCTCACAGTGTTCCCTTTAAGCAAATGGGCGGCAAAGAAGATTGATAAGTGGCGTCGTGAATTCCTTTGGAAAGGGGGTCCCCAACCAAATAAAGGGCCAGTATTAGTAAATTGGAAAAGAGTGTGTAGGCCAAAGAATCTGGGAGGTTTGGGGGTCAAAGACCTTATATCTTTCGGAAGGGCGCTGCGGCAGAGATGGTTTTCGTCGCAGTGGGAGCACCCCAGTAGGCCTTGGGTCGGTTTCTCTATTCCTCATGACTCAGTGGATGCAGACCTTTACAGGGCCAGCATGTCCTTCACTCTAGGCGATGGCAGGCTGCTTAATTTTTGGAAGGACGCTTGGCTGGAGGGCTCCTCTCCAATGGTGTTAGCACCCACTTGTTATGCCCTTTCAACTAAGCGTTCGCTCTCAGTCCATCAGGCCATCTTTGAGGATGCTTGGGTAGCAGACCTGGCAGGATTATCAACTGAGATTGAGTACCAGGAGTTCTTGATTCTTTGGACAATTTGCCAAAGGGTAGCCCTTCACGCGGGGATCGACGACAGAGCGGCTTGGAAGTGGACTGCTCATGGTACGTATACTGCGCACTCGGCCTATCTTGCTCAATTCCTAGGCTCCATCCAAGATCATCACCATAATGCTATATGGAAGGCGCAAACAGAGCCTAAATGCAAGTTCTTTATGTGGACCGCCGTACAGAAGAAAATCCTAACTTCGGATATCCTGGCCGCTAGGGGTTGGCCCAATTTTCATGTTTGCCCTTTGTGTGGTATCCATGAAGAAACAATGGAGCACTTGTTTGTTTCCTGCAGCTTCGCTAAGACTATCTGGCGTGCCATTCTTCATGAGCTCCCAGTAACTAATCTTCATTTAGCGGCAAATGGGCAATCTTTAAGTGATTGGTGGATGCACTTGAGGCGAAGTTTTCAAGCAAGGACGAGAAGATTCTTTGATGGCATTGTCATATATACTTGTTGGAACATTTGGAAAGAGAGAAATAAGCGAATCTTTCAAGAGGTTTACTCGACCTATCAAGAGATTCTGCTGCTAATTAAATCGGACCTGCTAAACAGATGGTTAGCGTTCGGGGGAGAGAATATCGGTTCAGGTCCTTAGTTTCGGTTTTGTGCTGCTAGTGCTGTTGTCTTTGATCCTTTCTTCTACTCTTTGTACATAACTTTCCAGTTTCTGTACTACGAAATTTTACTTCTTCTATAAAGCTTTAGGCAGTGCTCCTGCCAATTACATTCAAAAAAAGTGCAAATATGAATATTTTGTGATTTGGGTGCAGAATAACAATTCTTTGATCTATTTTTAGCAATAGGGAAAAAACTCTTATGTTCCATTAAAGAAAAAGTAAGCACAAGAAAAAATAAAAATGCCGAATAGCAACAAAAAAAAATTATGACGCTACACCGAAAACTTGTTGTAGAACCGAACACACTACCAATCCACATCAATGTGTGACTACCAAAACTGGTCACCGCCAATCCCATTCAGCTGACCTATGTTATCCCGGTCATCACCTAATTAACCCTCTCGGTTCGCACCATCTGCCCTCAACACATCGCCTCCATCGATGAACCAATGTTTTGCCATTCTAAAACCGGTCATCATCGAGTTTCGATGCGACGAATCCAGTCAACTCTCAGCAATCTAGACTTTGGTTAGAGTTGCCTCCCGCGCCACCACGAACATCACCGATGTCACCAAGCACCAATGGGCATAGCTCTGGATGAACGGACAAAACCCGCCATAGGTCACTAAGCACCCTATGTGAGGAGGGGAGAATTAATCTGCGATGACACGGAGGAGCGATGGCCCGGGGTGGGGGAGGGGAAGGTCGGCGAGGAAAGAGGCTCGATGAGGATGAACCATTGGGACTAGATTTGAGCAACCTGCCGTCGAATCCAGATGACCCACCAGTAGATCTGGCTGGACCACCACTAGTGTGGCCGGCCCGGCCGCAGCAAACTCCTACGGAGAAAGGGGGGAGGGGGAAGGGAGAGGGAGAGATCGAGAGGGTGTAGGAGCCAAGAATCAGGCTCACTCTGCGTACCTACCCGCATCATTTGAACCTGTATGGTCAGTGCAAAATATTGGCATTGTGGTTGGTGCTTAGCCATCTAGTAGTTACCAGCAAAAATATCATTCTAATGGTATCATCGTATGGTTCTTTTATTACGTAGTCAGTGGATTAGTTAAACACATGACGGCGATGAATTGATGTCCCGGCTGCAGCAAGAGTATATATAATGCATGTGTATACATCTGATCGAAAGAAGACAGTGTGTTCATCATGCGTATGACGACTTGACGACTGACGTCGAGACACGCAATTTTCAGACACCTCTACCTATAGATGGTTGGGACGTTCTTGTCGAGCGCAACATCTGCACAGATCGATCTCCAATGGGAGCTGCATATATGCAGCACCTGTACTGCTCGTGCTGTTGTACTTTGACGAGCAGCATGCATGAGTGCGGATGATGAATTAAATCAAGACAGAAAAGCCCTCAATTAAAGATCGACTTTAGGGTTTGGGGCCTGCAGGCTTTGCGGCAACCGACGCGCTGTTCATCGATCGCTGTGTGCATGGGAGGGGGTGTCTTTTTTTTTAGAGAGAGAAAGGGAGGAGGCGGTGTCTTGAAACGTCGACAACGCGTACGGCGTACGTAGTCACGACTCACGCGAAGGCGCGTGCCGACTGCCGAGTTCTCTTTGTGGGGCACAAGATTCTTGACGAGAAGCAAACCACACTTTTGGAAGCATCCACAGCTTAACTCCATGGTCTAAGCAAGTGGCAGACCGCGGGTTCCAAAATTTTACGTGCAGAGTTCACGGTTCTTCCGCGCGAGGCCGGGAAACGCGCGCGTGGACGCGGTGGAAAAAGCGAATAAAATCGACGCCTGGCCGGGAATCGAACTGTGGTCTCCGCGGTGCCCATGAGATCTGTCTCCGGTAGCCAACTCGGCGAACCACCTGAGGTGTTGTTTTTTGCGTGGAAAAAAAATTATTTTATACGTAAAAATCGAACGGACGGCAAGATCTGACTGCTGCGGGCAATCGGACGGCCGTGGTGGCCCTGGACGGGGAGGCCAGACACGTGGCGAGCAACCGTAGCTCGTGGTCAGGCTTGTACTATTAATTATTGATACGTACTTCTTGTTTTCGTAAAAAAAACCTCTCGTAAATCATACAGGAGAATTAGACGTACCATTATTATTCCTATGTATTCTCATGATACAGTGAAGTTCACCGATTGACGCTCATGGTTTTTTTCATAAAGGTTTTTTCACATAAAAATTTTATCTCATGTTCGATCTTTGATATGTTAATTGCTAACAAGTGGTATGAGAACCGGACACGAGATTGGTGAAAAAAAAAAGTTTTTAGATTCGATCTGCTACATGCCGTTGTTGTTGTCCACACATCTCGTCTTCACGGTGTCGTCTGCGTCTCCGCGTGCTGCGTGCCTCTGCCTAGGAACCCGTGTATATGCCCATCTGAGTGTCTGACGCACGCTCGGCCTCCAAGCCCGTGCACGCCGCATGCTGGTCGTGCTCTATCCTAGCTTCATGCTACGCCGATATTCAGGTTTATTTGATTCCTTCTTTTAATTTAGTTTTGACTCAGTTTGCCGATTTTTTTATTTCATTATAAAGCATTCAGTGTAATATTTTAAAATAATTTTTCTGAGACTTTGTAGGATTTTTTTCAAAGATCCTCATTTCTTTTATTAATTTGTTTAGTCCCTTTTATAAATTTTTTAAATTATTGGCTTGTCAACTACAACCAAAACTAAACAAAAACACGAAAACAAAAAGGGCATAAAGCACATGATTGGTCGCCTTGTATTCGGTGCGTAAGGAAAATCGATCGATTGAAGCATTAGAGCCCCTGATCGGTCACGGCCAAAAAAGAAAAAAAAAATTAAAGCAAGGCACTGTTCAGTTCGGTCCGGTCAGGAAAAAGATTTCTATACCTTTTTTTTCCTTGGTGGACACGCAAATTGTACCGGGCAGTTGTTTTCACTCTTTGCTTCGCAGATCAATATCAGATTGTGCCTTTTTCACGACTCAGAAAACAGGTTTCCACATCGGAGAAAGTCATTAAGCATTTAAGCTAGATCAAAACGCTTCGGCTCGTCGCTTATTAGACCTCACGATGCAACTGGGTTGCTTGGTGGGCTGGGCTGGGCGGGGCTGCTCACGCATGGCCGCGATGGCCCAAGAAACGGGTACCCATGGTAAAGAAATTGCGGTCTACCGTAATGGCTCCCGTTGCCGTCCATTTCTTCTAATTATGTAGTACTTCGTTCTGGCTTCTAAAAATCCCCACCACAAGATGCACAAGAGGAGCGGGAAACCGTAGAAATCACCAAGAACAACACTAATAAGCCAAGCAATGATGTGCCCAAATTGACACTAAAATCGAATTCAAGACAAATCAAACAGAGCATCATAATTAGCAATTCTATTTGAATTTATATGAATTTCCAGAGGAGAAAGCAAGAGAGCTTACATTTCAACTAGCAGCCAAACAAAAAGAACTGTGGGGCGACCAGTCTCTTAGATGAGCATGAACCGAGACAGGACTTCAAATCCATATTTATAGATTTCATAATAGTTTAGGCTCACTATTTTTAAGAAAAAGATGTGCTTTCCCTTATGCACAAAACTACTGACCACTGCTTCTTCTTTTTTTCTCTCCGATGAGTAGAGTTACACGGTGACACAATGATCATACCACCAAAACATGAACAAGACGGTGACAGAAATCATGCATTGTTAATATAGTCAAAACGAAAAATTGATCATTCAAGAACCAGAAATTGCAAAATCTAAGAGCAGCGAATCGAAATTCGGGACTGATACTAGCCGATGCTCCTGAGTGCTCCTAGGACCATCTTCAACGACATCTCTTTGGAGATCTTTTTCTTTCAAGAAAAGATTTTGGTCACTCGAGACGCTACAATAAAATTTCTTTCCAATTTTTTTCAGAAGAAATTTCTTCGTGCATTCTTCTTAGAAGGAAATTCTCTCTTCGTTCTCTTCAAGAATTTCTTCGAAGATTAGAGATGGTGAGGAATGAAGAGAAAAAACGTGAAAAATAGAACATGGAAGAGTATGACATCATCGGCGAGCACTCGGCGGTAGGAGCACCGCCACGAACGAGCGATTTGCTACGCACAGCGCACGTGTTCGAGCTCATGCGACACGGTGGAGGATAATTGAGAGGAAAGGACCGCGCCTTGGCGCTGGAACAAAAATGTAAACATGCTGCGAATCCGCAACGCGACGACCTCGCAGAAGAGCTCACAAAAATGTGATCACACTAAAATGTAAACATAAAATCTGCTTCACACTAATCATGTGATCACAGCCGAGTAATCGACTTGGGGGATTTGCATATTTGCTACTAGACACAAATTAATGGTACGCAGCGGCACACGCCTGTACCAACATCCAGCACTGAAACGGAAGACCTGCTACAGTAAACCAGCACTGAAAGACCCGCCGCCCATGAGACTGTCTCCAACAGTGATCCCTAAACTCCATTCCCTATATCCTCATATACATGTTTCCTTAAACAAAATCCACTCCCTATATTTATTTCAACAGTGTCCCCTATATGAAGAATTGTATAGGGTGGAAAGAGAACCCTTACATATATGAGAATTAGAGGTGAAGAGAGAACCCTTACATATATGAGAATGAGGAGCAATCTTCTATTTAAAGAAATGGTATAGGAAGATTTGTTGGAGCACATAGAGAAAGAATTCATCCCCTATTTCAGGATAGAGGATACTTTAGGGTGTGCTGTGCTCTTAGAGACAGCCTGAGAATCCTCAGGCAAAAGCTAAGGCAAACACATCTAATCCAATCCCGAACCTCCTATCACCGTCCCCCAAGGCCCCAAATCAAGAAACACAGTTGCCTAGTGCATTAGCTCCTAGATCAAAGTCTCTACCCAAGAAAAAAAATTGAGTTGCTTCAAGCAACATAAAGCTTAAGTTACTCTAAAATTTGAGCTGACAGGTCAAACAACATAAAGCAAAAATACTACAAAATCAGATCTGAAAAGACTAACAGCACAAACGATGAACAGATAAATTGCACATAAAAGTTCAGGGTTCACTTATTCATAATAGTTCTCTGCTGCAACACAGCAGCAAACATTTCCATACACTTAACAAACATAACATAAGACGTCGTTGAAGATGAACTTCGACCAGACAAATTCAGGAGACGAACCAGACGCACTTGACTCAATTGGAGGACACGGGAGACTCTGACATCAGACTAGTGAACCCAGGATAAGCAGCAAACTCCATGGTCCTTACTGGCCACCACGGAGACGGAGCACCAAGTGAAGGGTCGATTCCTTCTGGATGTTGTAGTCTGCCAGAGTGCGGCCGTCCTCTAGCTGCTTGCCGGCGAAGATCAAGCGCTGCTGGTCAGGGGGAATGCCCTCCTTGTCCTGGATCTTGGCCTTCACGTTGTCGATCGTGTCTGAAGACTCGACCTCAAGCGTGATGGTCTTACCTGTGAGCGTCTTGACAAATATCTGCATGCCACCCCTCAGCCTGAGCACAAGGTGGAGGGTGGACTCCTTCTGGATGTTGTAGTCGGCAAGGGTGCGGCCGTCCTCGAGCTGCTTGCCGGCGAAGATCAGGCGTTGCTGGTCCGGGGGGATACCCTCCTTGTCTTGGATCTTAGCCTTAACGTTGTCAATGGTGTCTGAGGACTCGACCTCGAGGGTGATGGTCTTGCCGGTGAGGGTCTTCACAAAGATCTGCATCTGCACACATAATAATTAACCAGTGTAAGCTACCAAGAACACCAATGTCCAGAAACATCGTACATGGATACGGTGCTAAAACAGGAACCAACAAACATCGCAGGATGAAATTAAAACTATCAATTCATAAAGAAAACTTTGAAGGACAATCAGACATCAGACATGGATTTTAGGGCACTTTGATGAAGGAATAATATAAGGTACCATGAAAATTTCCAAGGACATCAGACAATACATGGAAGGCCTAGATGCTGAAATCTGAACCAACAATAAAATTCTTAGAACAAATTGAAATTACTACGGCGCACATAATTGACTAAATAAGAACTAAATACAGAGATCCGATTCAGAAACAGTAGAAGCTCAATCTATCCAAGACGGCACATGTATGGGTTATAGGATCGAGCATAGGCGTATATGGAACAAGAAATCTATGAGAAAGCCACTCGGATTAAATAACATTCGGACACACCTAGATGAATACAACCAACTATAAATCTATATTAACCAGAGGAAGTATTCATGCACGATCACACGGATCAACAAAAAAACCTAAGCTCAAGCGAATCGGCCGATCAGATCGGACGCGATCATAACGCGGGTGCAAATCCAACATGCATTAACAGCAACGAAAACATGAAGATGTATCTCAAAAACCGCAAATCTAACATGCGTCAACAGCAAGTTCCCCCATCTCAAACAGCAGATCTACGCACCACTCGGCAACATGCAAAATCAACGCGAGTATACTCATAAACTACAGATTCATAGAGCACGAACAGCAAGTTTCCCCATCTCAAACAGCAGATCTACGTACTACTCGGCAGCATGCGAAATCTACGCGAGTATACTCATAGACTACAGATTCATAGAACACGAACAGAACAGGAGGGGAAGGCAAAGCGGATCGGAATTTCGGGTACCTTGAGAGGATCGAAGGGGCTTCGCGTCGATCGCTCGGGAGATTTCTTTTTTTGTGGAGGATTCGATTTGAGGGGATCGAATTGGATGTGTGGGGAGGAGAGGAGGGGGTGCGGTGGGGATTTATAGTAGAGGAGAGGAGGGGAGGAGTCCCGTGAGGCGGTTGCGGAGTCCGTCCCCACCACGCAAATCCGGGGGAAGAAAGAAGAAACGTACAAGGCACGGGCGTGACGGCGCCGTTAGTGCCGGGATTGGTGGCCGTTACGTACCCCCACGCCGTTAGCATCTCGGTGCACGCGTGATCTTTTGTTGCGAGTAGACTTGGATCATCCGTCGGCTTTGACGGGTTCGGGTCGGCCCCAGCCCGACCCGTCCCCACGCACTGGGTCATAAATCCGGACCCAAATCCGATCCAAGACCAGAAAACCTGTTTCAAAACCCGAACTTGCACGACTGATTTTTTAAATTTTTTGGGCCTGAACCCGACCTGACCCGATGGTCGAGCTTCAAATCGAGGCCCGACCCGATGCATTGGTCGGGTTGGGTTGGGTACGTCGGGCCGGGCTACCCATGAGCAGGTCTAGTCGCGAGTATTTGCTACGCGTAGGATGGTTTCGTCGCTATTATTTTTGGGAGAGGTTGGAGTTTTATCCAACACAGAGAGCAAGTATCAATGTTTTTTTCTTATGACTTCAATTTTGAGCCAACACAGTTCCTAGTATTATCGATTAGCATTTGTCGTCGTGGAGAGAGTGAAAATCACACGGAGAAATCAACCTAGAGTAGTTCAAACAACTAATTACAATTACAAAAATAGAATTATGAGTTGATGTTGAGTGATTCAAATATAATAGGAGTCACAACCATAAACAATGTTGAGTGATTCAAATATACTTAAGATTATATAAGGCATGTTCTCTACAGGCTTATTTGTTTGAACGTATCCAGTTTTAAAAACACAAACACTATAGTGTTTTAAAGCCTTTTTTATATCTGAAATGTGAGCCTTAAAAGCTTTAAAGAACAAGCACTCAAACAACATGGAAGAGGCACTCAAAGCCAAACAAGTCCAAACTAATTTGACAAACTCTGAATATTATTAGCTGCATTATTTGATATAAAAGTTGAACTTTGAAAACTTTCTAAAGGTGGCTTTGAAATTTCGGCATGTCTTATTTGATTTGTTCAAAACTTTGGACAGATGTTTGAGATGTTTTTATGTAATAATAGAAATACTAAAATGTGTTTTTAAAATTGAAGATCAACAAGAACAAGCGGCGAAATAAACAAGCAAACACACCCCTGAATAATATGCCCAAAGAATACCCTGATTTGAGTTATTCTCGTACCTTTAGGGCATGTCCAATAAATTCTAACGGTTTTGCTAATCATCAGGCGAATGATTTTTAGAGAAGTCTCAGCCGATTTTCTCACATACCTAGACACTCCCGTTGAATCTTTTGTGTGTCCAAATGGAGGTGTTTGATTTATGGTCTAAAAAATCGAACCGGCCCCAAATTCTAATCTACGATGCTCAGTATTGTCGCAAATAAAATAATACTAGCAAGCGTGCACGTGCAAAGCACATTGTAGCAATGCTGATATCGACAATCTGTAGAAAAAAGTAATATTTAGCACAGTGTAATTTTCTCTATTTGTCTATGTCTACAAGGAGCAGGTGTAGGAGCATTTCTTATTGCATTGGTTGTTTCATTCGGTTGATATTGACGTGTGTTATCTCATAAAACACCGGAACAAACAAATTTAAATAACACATAGTCAAGATATAGATATAAATATAGATTAATTAACGGATGCAATAACATGTAAACATGTTTTTTATTGACAGATCAATTCTGTACATGGATGTAAGTGTAAATACGCACGACACTTACTCATTTAATTAAAAGTAGCGATGTGTTCTCTCGATGGGCCGGTCAGGTTGTAAATTGTAATTATATATGTGCATCACGATTGTTATTTACCGCGCTGCAAGCTTAACTAACAGGTTGTATACATCCACACGCATTGACATGGAGGGGAGGATACTGAAGCTAATTCTTAACAGAGCTATGTAATACTCCTACTTCTATACAGAGTCCTGAATTTATTCTACCGCCCGTCCCGGACAGATGTTTTATATGTATGAGTAATGAGTATGTATGATTATGGTGTACATGCCTGCTCCTGCCCTATTTGTAGTGTTACTGTGTTAGTTTGTTAGTTTAGTCTAGGAAGAATTAAAAAAATTAAAAAATTAATCTCGTGTATATGTATATATGGGCAAGAGTCCGCGGTCTATACGTGTCAAGTTATGGCAAGAGTTTGTGATATATACGTATCGAGTCAAAAGTCCTTAGTCTATACGTATCGAGTCAAGAGTCTGTAGTCTGTACGTATCGAGTTGGTAGTAGACAGATATGCTTTATAGTTGGATCTAGGGCAACTGTAGAGCTGGCCAAACGGGCCGGGCCAAATGGGACCAACCGGGTTGGCCCTCACTGTTCACCGAACCGGGCCGGCACGGTTCGGTTAACCAAACTGAACTTGGGCCGAGGCCCCGGCCCGTCGGGCCAGCCCGGTTCGGTTCGGTTTCGGCCCGTTCGGTTCGTCACTGTAGCATGTTTATTTAATTAAATATATTCATTTATATATATATTTCTAATGATATATAGTGTATTTACGCAATTTATAGTGTATTTTTGTAAAATATAGTGGTTTTTTCTTAAATTATTTAGATTTTTTTAATTAAAATAAACCGACCATATAAAACCGGGCCGGCCCGGTTCGGTTCGGTTACTGTGGCCCGGTTGGCCCGGTTCGCACAGTAAACAAACCGAACGGGCCCGAACCGGGCCGGCCCGTTGGCCACCTCTAGGCAACTGCTCAATTATGAAGTATTTTAGATTTGGATTTAGATAAAAAAAATAGTAAAAACGTGTGGACGACGCGTAGCGCGTCTAAAATGAGAACGCAAAAAGGCCAACGAAAACGTGCCCCGGCCGACCTGCGCGGCGTGCCCTGGGGAGTTTGCTTTTGCGCGCGACGTTCTCGCTCGCTCGCGCCGACGTGATCACGGCGACCGAACGGAGCTACCATTACGCCTTCCAGTATATCCGGGACGTTGCTTGCCTTCCTTTCTTTGCCATTCCAACCGTACCGCGAGGGCCACTGTTTCCTCCCTGCAACCTCTTCTTCGTCTTCTTTATTTTTTTTTTTGGCCTTGAGAGCAGCAATTTCTTTCTCTTTCGTGGAAAGGCGTGCGGCGACGAGACACAACGTTCGTACTCGTACCAGGCTGGCGTGGAATCTGTTTAATACTTTAATATTAATTGAATATTAAAAAAACAAGTGTGGCGTCGGCACTCGGCACGGCAGCCACAGCCACTGGTTTCGAAAAGGCTGTTTCCTTCTTGGCAGTGCCGTGGGAAGAAAAGGCGAAAATAATCAGGAAGGCAAGAATCACTTCTCCTCGTCTAGTCCTTTTCCCCCGTGAACTCGTCGGCAGACGCGCAGGAGCCATGTAGCTTCTGGTCTCGTTCGTTTCGACTTAAGATAAATCAAATAAAAACTTATCATTTTTATACGAGCTAAAAAGATGTTAGTGATTTGTAGTTATTTTTAGGGTTTTAAACAGATCTTTTAAGAGTTATTATTTTATTTTATAATTTTTAAAACTCTTCAGATTCTCAAAGTTATTAAAAAATATCTAATTTTTTAAACCCTTTAGAACCTCATCAACGGATCATATATCAATCTTATCCAGTCGTATAACTTCGTATAATGTATGCTATACGAAGTTATTACGTCCTCCTCGTCTAGTCCTTTTCCCCCGTGAACTCGTCGGCGGACGCGCAGGAGCCATGTAGCTTCTGGTCTCGTTCGTTTCGACTTAAGATAAATCAAATAAAAACTTATTATTTTTATACGAGCTAAAAAGATGTTAGTAGTTAGTAGTTATTTTTTAGGTTTTAAACAGATCTTTAAGAGTTGTTAATTTTTTTTTATAATTTTTTAAACAGATCTTATTTTTTTTTATAAAAATAAGACCTTTGTCAGCGGAAAAACCCTCATGCACCGGTTGCACTTAGCTGCTGGAGCTGGGCTCCCTTGCGGCCTTGCGTCAGCCAGAGAGAGACTCGTGCATCAGGTTTGCTTGCTTTTGCTTCTAGTCTGTGACTGTGTTTCCTCCTGCTGAAGAAGGATTCAAGCATGGATTGCTTAATGCTCAGCTCCGTATCCTCCACTAATTTGGTGTTGACCTGGCGTGCCGGGTACAAGTAAACTCTGCCACAAGCAAAGCATTCAGCTCACTCGCCCAATCATAATCTAGTACACAAACTTCACAACGAAATAAACGGCGATCATCGTGCAAATGTTAGCATTGATCTTAAACAATGTGCTCATACAATCAATTAATATGGGTTTATTTCTAATTAAACTTATCTCTAACATCTTAGAGTTCTGATCAGAACGCAGTTCCTAACATGTCTGGTTTCAGACCTGCTGCTGTTCTAGAACGGTGTCCTCTATATCCTTCTGCATGCGTCGCATCATCGCCACGCAGTGTAACTGGCCTGATCCTCGAACTAGCAAATTAGAGATGGCTTCTACAAACAACGCTCTAAATGGTGATAGCCTATCTAATTTCGTATTCATACGTTTGTGTTCATGTATTTGATCAAGATAGTCGCGCTAGGTTTACTCTAACAGCAACGGGCATGCTTGTTCTGCTAATCCATCTCTCCCGCAGGAGCTCCAATGTTCCATGCCATAATTGCCAATGTGCCATGTGTAAGCTGAAAGGAACTGCATGCTTGCTGATAAATGCTAAGCTCTTGCCTTTTGTTTATACATACATAAATGAAGTGAAATATAAGTAGTTCATTCAAATACCGCTTTTACAATTATTATTAAATTGTTATCCAAATTTTGTGAAGCAAGGCCTATAGCGTCGACCTCTAGCGAATGACACGCACTAATTGTCTATGAAATATGAAGCTGAAATATATATGAGTCGCTTCGCCATTCGCCAACACTTTTTAACGCATACGAGCAAATAAACACGCGGTGCATCTTTTACCACAGGTAGGATCATTGAGTTCGCCTGCCCAAGGTTAGATTAATTTTTTTTTTATAAGAGGACAGAGCCCCATTTTCCATTGCACCAGAAAACCAATACAACGGAAACCATATCTTCCAAAGTTTTTACATGCAACCGAGACTAAACAGTGCTTGATAACATGAAAATGTTTTAAAAGCGAACACAACGTTCACCAAACGAAGGGGTTACAGAGCCTAGCAAGAACTATTTTTTCTTTTTTGTCACCAGTAAATGATCTAATTCAGCACCGGAGAACTTGAGGTCAGCAACCGCTGCCGCTTTGGACAGCAAGCTTGTATTCCAACTGCAGTTCCCTCCAGCATCATAGCACCTTGAACCAGAACTTCTTTTGAGTCACCTGCAAACAAATCAGCCCAATACCGCAGCACCGCACAAACGGAGTGAATTATGTGAACTGGAGAATCAAATGTCTTCTTCTCAAAGCACCATTTGTTCCTAGCCATCCAACAGAAAAGTCTTTTCTAATCAACCAAAATAAAAAAAACACTGAGATCTACCTCCAACCACACCACTGGAATTCCACCATTTACTTATTGCAGTCTGAATTCATCCTTCCTTTAGCATCCCCCTGTTCCTTGGATAGCTTTAAAAGCAATTTCTTCATTTGCTCCACCCCCGCTCTAAGAATGTCTTTATCCCCATCGGAGTATAAACCTGACCAATAAACAATCATAGCACATGCCGAATGCATGATAGTTAAAGGAGAGTGAATCGCAAATTTCTCAAAGCACCATTTATTTCTTGTTAGCCAAATAGCCCACAAAATAGAAAGGATGCACACTCCCGCAAATCTACTCCAATTCGGCCAAATTCTCTTAAACCATTTAAATGCCCCTTCCAAACTCATAGGTCGATCTCCAGCTGAAAAACAAACTGCCACCACCCCCCAGATTGCACTAGAGATCTTACAGCCAAAAAACAAATGATCCAGATCCTCTAGATGAGAGCAAAAGATACAATAAGGATTTCCAGACCACCCTCTTCCTATAAGCTGATCTTTAGTTAAAATAGATCGATGAAAAATCAACCAAGCAAAAATTTTGATCTTTAGAGGAAGCTTTGCCTTCCAGATCAGATTAGGCCAACCCAGTTGATTACTTTCAATCCCACATAGAAACTTATACATACTTTTAACAGAAAAGTCTTTATTTGGTTTATCCCCATGCCAACTGAAAACATCTTTATCATTCGAAAAATCAACAGAATTACACTCTTGAATCAATTCTTTCCAATTTACTATCAAATCTGACCCAAACCAACGCCTAAAAGGTAAATTCCACCCCATCTGCCTAGCTTTAAATACTGAAATCTCTTGACAATCACAAATCTCAAATAGCTCTGGAAAACTGTTTTTTAAAGAAATATCTCCAATCCAAATGTCTTTCCAAAAATCAATCAGTCTACCATCACCTACTACTACTTTTCTATTACACAAATACAACTCTCTTGTACTCATTATATGCTTCCAAACAATAGAATCATGTATATTAATTTTAACATGAGAAATAGGTCTTTCTTTTATATACTTCTTTAAAACAAAATCCTTCCACAAACTATTTTTTCCAGAATCAATCTTCCACCACCATTTTGCAAGTAGGCTAACATTCATTTCTCTTAATCTTCTAATACCAAGACCTCCCATTTTTTTTGTATTGCACAATCTCTCCCAATTAACCAAATGATATTTCCTTCTAGACTTACTACCTTGCCAAAAGAAAGTTCTATAATGTCCTGTTTGAAGCGAGCTGTTCTTTGACCATTGGGCTTGCTATACACGTATCCTTCACGTATAGCTTCTTGCGCATACTATTTTCTAGATTTTCATTAGATACTGCGTGCTCCATATGACAAATCAATAATTATACAAATCTTTGCTATAGACTGTGTGCCATCAATTTAAATCCTTGCACATTCCCCCTTTTTAAAGGAAATATATCGATTTGGTTACTAAACTCCGTTTTGGTGCTCAAAATTCGAAGTTAAATTAGATTGGTCCTAAAATTATTAGAGTGTTTGTAGACTGTTCTCAAGAATGAAATGTCGTCTCTATATCTCTAAACAACTATTTATTTTCTATATCTTCATTCTATTCAACAGTCTCTCACTCTCTCTATATAAAATAGATATAGAGATAAGAGCGAGAATATCTAAATATTGAAATTGAAACATATAATAAATTAGAGGAAAGAGAGGAGAGGGAGAAGAAGAAAGAGGAAGGAGGACATGTGGCGCATGCGTGTCAAATATCAAATCAATAAACACGATTTTATAATGTCATTCATCCAATAATGGAAGCATCGACAATTTTGAGCTGGGGGCTTCTAGATATCGAGCTTACTTGTTGAACTGGGATCAATAGGCCTCTTTTCCCACATACTAGTCATTCGTGGGTTGAGAAGTTTGCGGCGATCTCAGGCAAAACTATGAAGGAGACGGGAGGCCCTTTTTTACCATGGTTTAGGCCTCCCAAGGGCAGAATAATAGCCCTACATCCAACCTTTCATTGGTACCAAGCAGAAGGTACAGAGAGCTGGCGGCCGAGCAAAAAGGAGCTCTTCTTCGGTTGCCATTCATGTGCTGTAGGATGGAGGAGAGCCCCTCTTACTAATGATCCTTATGACATATTTATACTACTGCCTGGAGAGAGAAGGGTCAGCTTTCTTCTCGCGGAAAGCATAATCCATGGAGAAGCATCTCTTCTAATGTCTGGCACTGTTTTCTTGTCTCCCATCATCTCAGTGCACCCCAGTCAAGGGGATACAACATCATATAGCCCCATCCACCGCATCACGTACCCCGCAAGCCACGCGACCTGGCCTGATCTACCAGTGGCTGATTGGGGCTAGATGGCATTTAGAAACAACGTTGCCCAATCCCGACAGGAAGAAAGAGTAAAGATCTCGAAAAAAAAAAGATTGTACTTTGTAAAGATCCCGACAGGGATATAACTGTAAGAGTCAAGGACCATGAACATAAGCATACTACTGTGTACTAAGTAAATGCAATAAAATAGGGTCCAGAGGAGCTTTCCACGACACCAAAAAAATCCGATCCGTCCTATCGCGCTGCAGATAGACGGTTTTACATCAAAAAAACCCCTTGTTTTTTAAGTCAATCCGTGGTTTATTTGTGATTCTGTAACTTTCCTTCTCAAGTGTTCAATAAAGAAAAAGGAGATGATACTACTAATATCCACAATGTCAAGCACAAGTATAATGACTTAATGATAACCAATTTGCCATCATAGGAAGAACATTTGTCCTCGGGATATTCTTATGATGTTGTGGCCTGCGTGATGGAAAATTGGTTTCGGCTGAGCCAATTGAGAATGGTGCCCTTGTCTGGATGCCAAGGGGGATTCATCAATTTAATTTTTGAGGAAATGTATGAAACTAGTTGCTTCTTTCTAGAATACACAACCTCTATTGTTCATTTGTTCTGCAGAAACTCTGATGAATGATGTTATAAGCTGACCAGTTGCAATGCCTTCCCTTTTTTACAGCAGGCAAGATCACGGAGAAGTACCACATTGGAATCAAAGTTGTAGTATGTACTCCCAAGAAATCAATGTTGAGAAATCGGAAATCGGCGGAAGCAACGCTGAAAGATTCAGCACTAAACACTTTCTGGACACAAGAACACGTCTGAGAATTTTTCTGCTAAACCAAGAACGGCTAAATCAGACATGTCAATGTTCAAGTCGCCGTAAACCAGCAAAAACCATGTTTTGACCGATCAAAGGATCACAATGATATGTTTTTGGTTATTGGTTTTGGTTATTCAATAACTAGTCTAAAATGGTTCTGTACTCTAGAGAACCAGTTTAATTCAATCAGGATGCCCTGCTTAGCTCTTTTGGAGTCAAGGTGTGTTGAAGGTTGTGTTGAAGCGTCACTATCGTCCCCTCCTCGTGGCGGCGGTGTCCGTTATTCAGCTCGGCGGGCTTCAGCGGCGAGACCGTGCACCTTGACTCATGTGGCTCTTGCATCCGGCTTGTGGCCTCCTTGTGCGGCTTGCGGAGGTGTAGGTGCTCCGGGTGAAAGCCCTGCCTAGCTCTTACTTGGGCCAACATTGTCAGCTCCCTCGGGTGTCGTTGCCCTCCTTGAAGGTTTCGTTGTGGAGTTTTCTGCCTTTTCGGAAGTTAGGGTGAAAACCCAGGTCTGGACAGGAAATGGCGGCGACTGTGTCGTCTCTACCTTATTGAAGGCATCGACCAAAAGGCCTTTCGTACTGCAAGTTAGCTACTCCCGGGCCGTGCTTCCTACTTGGTGGTGGCGGCCTTCTTCGCTAGGCCCTGTGAGCGTGCTATGCGGCTGCAGGTGTGGGTCGCTGGTGTTGTTGTTCGAGCATCCCTTGCGGTGGTGGCGGGCGGCGCCCCTCTCCTTTTGACCCCTCTGCGCATCCCGTCTGGTGGTGACAGCTAGCAACCTTGGGGACCTTTGCTTGCTCCGTGTTGTAGGTCTGCGGTGTGCCTGGGTTTTTGGCCATGCATCCCTTGTGCGTGCACTCTTGGGTGTTATGGGCTAGTGTGCACAGGCTTTGCCTGATTGTTCGGCGTCATGTGGCGACCCTCGCTTGATCGGGTCGCGATGTCCCCTCTCCCTTCTTCTCTTTCTCTCTCCCTCTTTTCTTCAGTGTAATTATTGTATTTTTTTAAAGGTTCAAGAAACAAGCAGTCATCATTTTTTTCCTTTATGAAACTAATTGCTTCTTTCTGGAATGTACAACCTACGTTGTCCGTTTGTCCTGCAGAAACTCTGATAAATGTATAAGCTGACAGAAATTGCGATGCCTTCCCTTTTTACCTCAGACAAGATCATGGAAAAGTTCCACTTTGGAATCAAAGTTTGTGGTATGTATTCCCAAGAAATTGATGTTGGAAAATCGGAGATCAGTGGAAGCAACACCGAAAGATTCAGCACTAAACAAAGACGAGAGAGCGCAAGAAATAAAGATGAGAGGAATAGGGTGGCATGGTTGCATGGTTCCATCAGCACAGCACTGTCATTATGATACTCATATACGACAAACAATGCAACACTTATAAAGGCCTTGTTTGTTTCAGATTAAATTAAATTAAATGTAAATTTATCATTTTTGTATAAACCAAATGCTGTAATATTTTATAGTCATTTTTGTGGGGTTCCAAATAGCTCCTCTTATAGTTCGTAAAATATTTTTTTCATATGTTTTTGAATTTTTTAAATGATTTTCGAGGGGGTTACAAATTTGTTACAGTAAAACTCAACTCAACTTTAATCTGAAACAAAGGAGGCCAAAATCTAATAGAGATAAGAGTTAGAGGGTGAATGAAAACAATTTAAGAGAGCAATAAAAAACTCTTATTTTTATAGGGCTTACTTAATTGAGATTTTACCTCCGTTTTTTTTTAAAAAGAGATTTTGCTATTACTTCAGATTTTTTTTTTTGAGAAATATAACTTCAGACTTGAGAGATTGCAAGGAGCTTTGCTCTACAAACTTCGACCATTAGCTGCCGAAGTTTTGAATCGCAATGATAATTTGAGACCGTCCGATCGTGCTGAAGCGGTCCAGATTACCCCCTAAATACACCGTGGGAGGGGTTGGTCCCTCTCTCCCCTCCTCAACCGCCGGGCGTTGCCGCCGCCGGCGACCCCGCGCCTCCCGCAGATCTTGCCGCCACAGCCGCGGTCCTTTCGCCGCCGTGGAGGTTGCCCAGCTCCAGACCCGGTCCGCGCCGTCGAGTTCCGCATGCTCCTTTCGGCACCGGCATCGAGACCCCCGGCCGGCTGCTTCTTTCCTCCTCGGTTTGACACCGCTGGTTTCCGACTGCTGCACGGCGGAGGACAACAGCAATGGACTGTATGCCGCGAGCCGTACGTAGGATCCTCGGGCAATGTGCCCATCCTCTATTCTTCTGCAGATATGGCTGAAAGAGTGAGCCGGTTTGCACCAGAAGAATTCTTCTGACAGAAATGATCAGGAGCGAACTCAGAGCGAGAACACTCATGCAGGCACCACCCAGATGATACTGAACTATTTGCTCCCAAGAAGAAGAGGATAGCAAGAACATATTCAGATATGATTTCAACCGTTCATGACAAATATCACCTATCTCGATCTAGTATCTTTTTTACTTGTCAGGGTGCACTTCTCTTCTGCCCTTTTTCCTTGTTCTAATACCAACCATTAGGCATTAGCACAGTTGACAATTGACACGGCATGGTGACTGATGTGAACATGGAACACTGTAACTTATACAGTTTCTACAACTGAAGAGCAAAAGATGGCCGCTGTAACTGGATATGGTGCGACCAGATCTGCGAGGATTCGGTCCAGCCATCCATTCTAGGGCCAACGAAGAGTGTAGCCCACGTCATAACTCGCGAGCAGCGTCGGTGGATGGGTAGGTGCAAGGCATGATCGTTCAGATAAGATCTTGTTTTCAGCAATCCATTTTGGAAGGCAAGGTCTTGCTTGGTTTGTTGATGCCATCCTTTCATAATCGGTGCCACATTGATCGATGATCTGCTATTCTTTCGAATATAAATTTGACCTGTGAATGTCCTGCAAATGAGCATATTTCAACAGCTTTTGATGTGGTCTACTAGAAGCTGCATATCTCTATTGATATTATGAAATTGTATATAAAAAAGGGGCTTATCTGTGTACTGACTACTCTACAGCAAAGCTGGTTAATACAGCGTTTATATGCCGAAGTCTTAGGTTTGGGTGGCCTTCGATATTTTATGATTAATAGACGTGTTTTATGTTGTCCATTTGGCGACATACACATCACCATGCAAATGAGGAAGCTTGAATTTCTGAAACTTGTTATGAATGGGAGCTGTGCTTAATGCAAGGTACACTAGCAATTTCTGAAACCTGAAGGCATAAAGAGAAGTGCAAATGAAGAGAGGCAATTGTGTAGTTTTTACTAAATTCTAAACCTAGAATGATACCAACTTTCCAAAAAACTTTTAAATTTTGAAAGCACCTCTGTTTTCTCAAATCCACCACACATGACAATGCAAATCCATCCCAACCTTGATTTATTCATTAATCACACTAAAGAAGAGTTTTATGTTACATAGTAAAATTTAAATCATCAATTTACCCATAACGGATCTAAAATTTTATAGTTTTTAGAGAGTCTGTAGCATTTTAGGCTCAGAGGAGCTGGGGTGTTATAGTGAAGTTCCATTTTTCGTTTTATTTCCTGTCTCTGTTAGTTTGATTGCTTGAGGTTTTCGTCAGCCATACCTGTAATATTTCAGCGAGTACAGATTTAAATAGGCAAAACGCAGAGAAGTAAAATCTGATGAACACAAGCGACAGCTCTATTACCACTGTACTCTGTACGTACTGCGACAGATCAGCAGGAAGGATGCTAGATATGTGTTTTGGGATGTAAGATCTTAACCGAAAGCTACACATATATCTTTTAGTCTGTTTTCACTAATTATTGTGGAATTGCTTCAAAATATTCCTTGTCTAACCATTCATGACTGTGATTTCTGTTCCACGAACGTTATCTGCTTTGCTAATCTACTACAAGATAATACGTGCCATTCCACTAGATGCTATTCAACATTCCACTAGCTTGCTGGCTATGTCTTTTACTGTTCTATATTAGTACTACCTCTGTTTTTTTTATTTGACGTCTTTGACTTTTAGAAACATCTTTAATCATTTGTATTATTTAAAAATTGAGTGCAAACATACAAAAATATAAGTAATACTTAAAGTATCTTTTATGATAAAACAAATCAAAACAAAATAAATAATATTTATATAGTTTTTTTCAATAGGGCGAGTGGCCAAAGGCGTGATCAAAAGTCAAAAGCGTCAAATAAAAAATAACGGAGGGAGTGTTTTTAAGCGAACTGATCCATTGCAGCCAAACTTTTGCTACTGTGTAGATTAAAAAACAATAGGACCACCAGATTCAGAACCCCATGCATTGATAGATGATAGATTTAAGCAACAATTCAGCCTTTAAAACTCTAGCCTACTCAAGCGAGACGATGTACTATTTGCATGAGAAGTGAAAAGTGAGCAGATATTATCATATCATTTGCTAACCTGGGTAATATATGCACGTTTGCTTGCTTTAGTTACTTGTATCCTTTGCTGCAAAAGATGTTAGCATATATAACTGGAGGGCACAAGGTAGATCCAACAACTGTGCATGTAAAATGCAAATATGTATCACATAGATCCAGCACTTGTTTTCGTTTCATTTAGTGGAGGCTGATCACTGACGCAATAAACTTCAGATGTCGTGTTAGGTTAAGATGTAAAGAAAGAGTGTACCCTTCTTCTTCTTTTTTTGTGAAAGACAACATACAAGAAAGAGATTGTACAACAAATCTGTTGCATAGGTAATACACAACTATCTTCTTTTGTAGCAGATCGTGCAGAACATAAGTATCAAACAAGAAAACATTAGGAGGGACAATGACACTCTTTAAGATAACAAATAAAATACAGCTAGGACATTAAACTCATGGTACAGAGAATATCGCAGGTTAATTTATCAGCTAGATGCCTGCCTCAAGAAATGGCCTGACTCGAGAGAGGTGAGAGAGTAGACGAGGAAACGCCAACTAATTTGCCACATTTATTTTAGCAGTATCGTGCTGCTTTTAAAGAAGATTTCCATATAATCACACTTGCCGATCCAGTGATTTTTCGTTTCCTTTCTCACCCTTTGTCTGTCTCTCTTTCCTTCTGTTATCTGAGCCAAAATCTCTGCATATCAAGATCTCTCTCTTCCTTGAGCCCCCTCCCTTTGATTTGTACTCTGTCCAATAATTTGGAGATAGGGCTGCCAGCTTTGTGATAGGGGAGGAGAGTGCACAACAGTGTGGGGGCACAGAAGTAGCAGCCTGCCGACGAGTGTCTGTTCTTTGTTCATAGTCAAGCTTTTCAGGCGGAGGTACACCTCTTTTGCTCTCTGTTCTAAGCGTCATTCATTCACAAATTCTTGCGGTGTGTTTCATCATAAATCTCCATGGCAAGAACATTGCCCCGTTCATATTGTCGATTTTCATCTTGCCAGAGGTTATATTGTTTTGTTTGCGGAGACTGCAGGGATCTCATCCATGGCGATAAAGATGAAGGGAATTTTCAAAGGGCTGAAGATAATCTCGCAGCTATTTGGTGAGTTAAACAAACCATTTGAGCTTCTTGCATCTGCTTCAATTCATCGTCTGCATGGAATTTCTAGGCTATTGCTTATTAGTGAAAAAATATTCATCTAAAAATGATGAGCCTTCTCTGTACAGTTTCTTCTCTACAATGAATTGATAGTGATCTCCTTGACGCTTTCGAAAAAAATGAACCTTCTCTCCAGTGTTCGCAACTTTGTATTCTCCTATTCTTAGATGAACGTGTCCTTGCTTCACAAAAAAAAGTTAATGAATCTACATCAAGAAGATAGTTTATATCTAAACTGGCCCCATCTCTGCTTACACATATTGTTTTGTTATTTAGCATTGCACAAGGAGCATGAGATGGAAATTGGGTACCCTACAGATGTGAGGCATGTGTCTCACATTGGTTTGGGCACTACTGATACATGTCCAAGCTGGGTAAGAATGTTCTTAAATGGACGACTTCCTGAATTTATCTTCTTGTCAAGGACCTAAATTCATTTTTTCAGTTGTGGTTTACTGATTTCCTCCTACCTACCTGACCATTTTACAAGATGAGTGAATTTAAAGGACTGGAAGAGTTATCAGCAGGGTCCATGAGCACCATTGTGCAGTCGAGGCAGACCTCATGGGCCTCTCTAGGCAAGTAGATCCCTCTTTTTCTATCCCTCCCTCGTGTTTTCACTCTCCATGGATTCATTTTAGGCAACAAACTGAATGAAAATAAGTGATTTAGCTAAAAAGAAAAGAGAATAAACGATCAGCATCTACAAGCTATGTGCTTTCTGTGTCTCTAGTCTCATTTGAAAAACTAAACTGTGCCACTGTGCATATCAGAACAGAATGTATATCAATCATTAGGATAGATTATGCAAAATCTACACATTTTATAAGTCAGATTTTCTTTTGAACGCAACAATAATACAGATTTACAAGCGCGGGAATCTTCTTTTGAGCATTTTCTAGTGGGAGCAGTGGGCTAGTGGCATACCACTGTCTATTCTCCAATCATGCTAGCTCTGCATATTCAGTGCCCATAAAACAGATTGATAGACACCGCAATGGAATATAGAGGTCAAAACAGTCAGAGCATGATCGACGTCCACGGTGACAGTAGTATTTTCATTTTCCAGTCATTATTTTCTCCCACTCTTTTTTTAGCACCTACAGAACTATGAAGTATGTGAAATTTCATGATACTTCGGCCCTCTTTGATTTGTAGTTTGGTTTGGTTGAGCTAAATTAAAGGGCCTTTAAAAAGAAGCACGGAAAGACAAAATATTTTTTTTAGATTTTTAAAAAACCCACAAAACTTAAAAAAATATTATAAAATATTACACTGAATGGTCCATAAAAAATGACAAATATTGGCTCAACCAAATAAAACCAAACCAAACCGTGGATTAAAGATTCATGTCATGTCAATCAAGGTTCAAAATCCCCCTTTTGCTCAAACCCTGCTGAAATTCTCCACAATTTTTACCCAATTTTAAAATTTAAATTTTGGATTGAACGGAGAGAGGGCTCAAAAAATCACTGGAACGGGAAACCAGATCATTTGATAAGCAAATCATCTGATTTTTTGCGGGGAAAATCAAAAGAAAAATGGGCGGGCTTGTTTGAATGGAAATTGCTATGGTATATAGGAAATTCGTCCGATTTCAGTAATAAAATTTATGTAAAATTACAGGGAAATTTGGGAAGAGGGCGAGGCTATGTCATGTGTGTGTGTGTGTGTGTTGGGGGTGGGGGCATGGTTGTAGGGTTTTTTTTTTTTTTTGTCCACAGGCAAATTCAAATGTCCTTATGAAAATGAGCTGGTTTGGATTTTTTTTTTAACATCCATAGTGTTCCTACTTATTTGTATTTTTTTCCCAAATTTCCCAAATGGGATTTTGGTCCTGACCTTCGACGATCCAATCATTTCTAACGGGAAATTAATGACCTTCGACGATTCAATGGTTTCTGACTGGAAATTAATGATTTATGATTTTCCTATGTCAATGATTTCCTATGGAACCATGATAGCAAGTGTCCTATAATACCATGCAACAATGTGAAATGATGAAATCTATAACACTTAATGGTGCTTACGACACACGTCCTGTGGCATTTTTGTTTCTTTTCATTTCTGGGTAGCAGCATTTTCACCGGTCCGATCGAGCTCATGTGCTAACTTTTTTATATCTTAAAGCATCCGTAGCAGTCATTTTAAAATACTGTAACTTTGGATGGTGAAATGGAGTGGAGGGAAAGAGTGATAGACGTGGATGATCTTACATCCACCATGCACGCGCGCTGTTCATTTGTTCTTTAACTCGTGTTGCTGCGGCAGACTTTGATCAGACGCCAAGAGCATCGCTGCCCATGGAGTTCTACCCGGACGGCTCCGGCCAGGAGGCCGCCACCTCGTGCCCCGACATCCCACGAGGCCCCAAGAAGGCGGCGAGGAGGAAGACGAAGAAGCCCAGGGCGTCGCCGTCGCCGTCGCCGTCGTCGTCGTCCTCGTCGAGGTCACGGGCCTCGTCGTTCGCCACGGCGTGCGGCGACTTCAGCCTCGGCGAGCTGCAGGGCGGGCTCCAGGTCGCCTAGCCTGCAGAGACCGGCGTCTCTGCGTCTCTCTGATCGAGTCTCTCCATATGTACATGCACGTCGCGACGTTGGGAGTGAAGCTAGATCGTCACATACACAATGCGGCTGATGATGGTAGCTTGCCAAGAACTGGCTCGTGGTAACTGGTACTGGTGAATGGGTGATTGGCGAGTAGCTAGCTAGCGTTTGGAATGATGGCTGGTGCAATGCAGGCATCGCCGCATCGGGGTGTCGGCGACCTGAAAGAATCATCCGGGTACTACTCTATGGTCTATATTGGGGATTGATCTTTGGCGTATCGCGAACTTCTTTCAGTTTAGCAACTTGAAGTCTGTGGATCAGTTCGTCACAAGAAGTTAAACAGTCATGTTTCCTTTCCCAACTTTTTTTTTTGCTTTCGCTCTTTGTGTTTTTGAGCAGCGACAGAACCAATAGCAAGCATCAGTGCATCATGTGTTCATGGACTTATTTAGAAAACTAAAGGCATCATTTCTGTTATTTCACTTAAAAAGAAGAGAATACAAACATCGACTCAAAGAAAGCAAACGGCATAATAGCCACTCCAAGAATAGCCGATACAATCTCAGCCAAAGACCCCCCAACATCCTGAGGGCCAACACACTAGCAGGTTATTCCCTCCGAAATACTACTGACCCAGGTCCTTTTGAAATCAAAAGAGACCTCGTTGGATTGGTGACATATGGCCTGCACACATCTTAAAGCTGGAAATCCCCAAATCCCGTTTTCCCTAATCTCCGCCGTCGCCTAGCCCGCCGACCCCCCTCGGGGAAAATTGCCCATATGCCACCCAATTCGCTGCCACTTTCTCAAATGCCACCCAATTCGTCTGCAATTCCCATATGCCACTGAGGCAACGAATTTCATTCCAAAATGCCATTTTACCACTTTTTACCTCTTTTTCTCCTTTTCTCCTTCTTCTCCACTTCCGACAGCCACGCGCCGCCGCGCCGCCTCTCTGTCTCCGCCGAGCCGCCGCCACTCCGTCGCCATCGCTGCCCCCGGCGTCGCTCACCCCGTCGCTCGCCGCCGCATCGTCGCCGCCGTCCCTCGCATCATCGCCACTGCATCGTTGCCGTCATTCCCGCCCATCGCTGTCGCCATCGCCGCCGCCACGGCTCCCATCGCTGCCGCCGCTTTGGTCGCCGTCGTTCCCGCCGGCGCCGCCACCTACTGTTGTTGCTCCCGCCGCCGGCGCCGCCGCTCCCACCTCTGGCGGCCGCATCCGCGTAATAACTTCG
>SPJY01000982.1:333040-430200 GCA_005191435.1 Raddia distichophylla | reverse complement strand
CCATATGAGTTTCCTAAGGAGGTGACGGCCGAGAATCAAGCCGATGTGGAGCTTAATGCAAAAGCTCGAAATTTTCTGATTCAAGGCCTTAGCCGAGGGGAGTACGAGCGGGTGTCGGATATCACCACAGCCCACAAAATCTGGACGACCCTCCAAGCTTACCATGAGGGGACGGCTCAGGTTAAGGTGGTGAGACAAGACCAACACAAAAGAGAGTACAATCGATTTTCGTATAACTTCGTATAATGTATGCTATACGAAGTTATTACGTCGATGACCTGGCGGTCACATGAGGTGGCATACTCGAGAAGCTTAGCCATGGCGAGGAATCCGAGGCAGCTGGAGGCTGCGGCGTCGGTAACCTGGTGGCGAAGCTGGTTCTGACCGGTGGGCCCAGGCGTGGGCTGGCGACCGAAGATGCTGCGAAGATATTTCCCGGAGGAATATGTGGAGAATATTCTCTCGGGAATGTGTCTTGTAGTGTGTGTGTTGTACACCACTCATCCTCAAATGAAGGGTGGAGATGGGCTCTAGGTGTAGGGCATCTCACCCTTGGGCTATAAATAGAGGGGGAGGGGAGCACCTCCTCCTCATTCCCTTAGAGCTGAAATTTCAGAAATATAGAGGGTGAGTTGGGTGTGTAAGGGTGGCACTTAGAGTGCTTGTGACCACATGGAGTGTGGTTTGTAATCCCCCAACTCCTATGCAATGAAATCTCTCATCTTCATGATCATCTTGTGTTGATTTGCTCCAAGTTCTTCTTTCTTTTGTTTCCCCTTTTTGGAGTTCTTATTTGGAGATGAGTCTTGGTGATTTCTTGCTGGTTCTTGATGGTCTATGAAGCCTTGAGGTTGCTAATATGATTTTCCACACTCTTTGCAACCATATGAGAGGCAAGAGATCAAGTTCTTGACTTGTTGCAAATCTGTCCAGAAACTTTCATCCGCGTGACAGTCAGTAAAAGATTTTTAGAAAAATATAGAAAAAACATTTTGGGATGATTCCAGCTGGAAACGATGCGTGACTCATATACCCATCTGTGGTAAAAATTTCAAGTCCACTGGTTTCTCCATTTGGGTGCTATGAAGTGAAAACCGAGCCCCAAACTTTCTGCTCGAAGTTCTTGACTGCTCTTGGTCTTTGATTTTTCATCTTTTCTGTGGATGGATTCCTGAGATGATTTCTGGTGGAGTGCTTCACGACTCATGGTTGAATAGGGATAAAAATTCCCACAATTTTTGGAGCAATATAAGCCACCATCTGTCTGGTCCAAATAGAATCAAACTCTGAAGAATCTGCTTTTGCTTTCCAGAAAGCAGCTTGTGTTGTATGATTTTTCATGATTATTCTGTAAGGAGTTTTGAGGAGATTTTTGGTGGAGTGCTTCACGACACATTGACTCATAGGGAGAAAAATTCCCACAATTTTTGGGGCAACATAAAGCCACCATCTCTCTGGTCCAAATAGAATCAAACTCTGAAGAATCTGCTTTTGCTTTCCAGAAAGCAGCTTGTGTTGTTTGAATTTTCATATTTTCTCTGTAAGGAGTTTTAAGGAGATTTTTGGTGGAGTGCTTCACGACACATT
Source organism: Raddia distichophylla (assembly GCA_005191435.1). Taxonomy (NCBI): domain Eukaryota; kingdom Viridiplantae; phylum Streptophyta; class Magnoliopsida; order Poales; family Poaceae; genus Raddia; species Raddia distichophylla. The sequence continues at coordinate 428,613 of SPJY01000982.1, read as the reverse complement.
GTCACACAGGGAGAAAAATTCCCATGATTTTTAGAGCACCAGAAAGCTACCAACCTCCTGCTCCATTAGAGGACAAGTTCTGAAAGAATCTGCATTTGCTTTTCTGAAAGCCACTTTGGTCATTTGGCTTGATCTCTTTTCCTAAAGCAAGATTTGAATTGGTTCCTCTCTTTTGAACACTTGACAACCAGGATTGTGATTTCAAAATCCCAAATATTTCATGGCTCTCATGCACCCAAGTGAAGGGTACACATAGTTGTCAAGTTGTTCGGGTTTTTTGGTGGAAACGTCAAAAAATGTTGTGGCGTCTATTCACCCCCCCTCTAGCCGCCTAGCTCGGGTCTTCAGATCTGGAATCCCACGTGGATACATTTTCGTCTCTCCATCGTCGTCCGGCGTCTCTGTCCCGTCATACCTGACAATAGTGAACACACTACCATTAGGTAGTAAACAGTTCGCAGTTATATCACCATAGGTGCTAAGAAGCGAATTCACCTGTTCAGTAAGTTTCTTGGCACGTGCGCTAGTGACGGGGCCTTCATAAGCTGGTGTAGGAGTTGGAGCAGTAGAGATGGGTGTAGGAGTTGGTGCAGGAGAGGTGGAGATGGGTATGTCCTCATCACGATTTGCGACAGGTCGGTGTTGTCGACGATCGGGATATCGGTCCCAAGTCAATCGAGGTTTTTGAAAGGTGGCGAGAAGAGAAGCCAAATACTCCACCGAATAGCAAGCGCAAAAGCAAGGCATAGACACAGAGTTTATCCTAGTTCAGGCCTCTTAGGAAAGAGAAGGGAGCTTTGGAAGTTGGGCCGAGTTACAGCCATGGGGAGAGGGAGTGAAGTTAAAGGCATAATCTAGAAATGGAAGGCATACTCTGAGGAAAATTCCGAAAAAGGAAAGGGTTCAAGAAATGGATGAATGAATTTCCAGAAATTGATTTTAGCTTTGAAAATTCATAGGAGATGATAGGAAATTGAGAAAAGTATGGGATAAGTTTCTAAAAATCCAAGAAAAGAGGGGAACCTAAATATGGAATAATATTTATTATTTTATGGGATTTAATCTCTTGGAGAAAATTAGTAGGAGGTGTTCCCGTAATAGGATAATTTAGGACATTAGTGTAAAAAATTCTCAAAAATATGGGACGATTTGTGAGTGTTAAAATGGTGGGAAAATTAGGTATGTCACATCGTGGGACAACCACGACCACCGCACCCTCTCTCCACTCTTCTCACCTCACCTACCGTCTCCTCTCAAATGAGCTATAGGTAGGGTGGCAATGGGGACCCTTCCCCGATCCCCGATGGGGAATTCCTCTATTAGGGGACGGGTATGGGGAGAAGTTAACCCTCGTGGGAATGTAAATGAGGAAAAACCATTCCCCGTCGGGGATGGTGGGGACGGGGAAGGGGAAAAAAATTTCCCACGGGGACTCGGTTGGAGACCCAAAATTAGTTTACTCTATTTGAATCGTTAGGCCGCAAACATGTCATCTAGCCCATTATATCCATATTTTCATATATGCATCAATCAAATCTCCAAAGCATATTTCTTCTCTCTTGACATGATTTTAGGGTAAAAATGGTGATAAGTGTTTTTCTCTTGTGTGTAATTTTCGCAGGGATGGGTCCTCGACGAGGCCCTGCCACCCGAACGTGGATGGGGACGGGGAATTTTGATCCCCAAAATGGGGAACGGGGACGGGGAAAATTTTGGGTCGCGGGGACGAGGACGGGGAGGCATTCCCCGACGAGGAATGTCCCCGTTGTCACCCCTATCTATAGGAGGCCGACGTGCTGTGTAAAAGGGAAAAATCCCGCCCATTGAAATGACGGGTTTCCTTCTTGTCGTCGCGTCTATTATCCGCCTTCTCATTCGTTGGGATTTGGGTTTCAACTATTATCCATCGTTTCATCTGGCGTGATTTAGGCTCTGTTCTTTTCAACTTAACGGCTTAATGGCTTAACAGCTTAACGGTTTATCAACGTTTTGAAAAAACATATGTTTTGGGTTTTTTTCAGTCCGTTTTTTCGCTGTCTTGAAGATGGGTACTAACGCTTCAAAAAGCAAGTCAAACGAAATGGATCCGAATCTCGAGACTTCCTCGAGAAGCTCTCCAAATTTAGTCATTTCAGTCGTTCAGCTATTCAGTCGTTCATATTAGCCCAAAAGAACAGAACATTAGTCAGATCTTATTGCCCGTCCGTTGGTTAGGCAAAAGAAGTCTATTTATTAAATAAAAAAATATTTATTTATTTTGGAAAACAAAAAAAAAAGTTCATCCAATCATTATGTTGGCTAATACTAAGACCATGGGAGTAAACCCTAGAATCAAAATAGGAATACTGTCGGATGGTGGGAAATGAGTTTTCCTACCACCAGGCAACAAAATTTGTAGGGTAAATTTCACTGTTGCCATTTTGAAACACCCTCGGACCACGCCTGCCATTTCAAATCCGACCCTGGCACAGATGCCATTTTAACAGTTTTTCCATCTCAAACGTGCCATTATTAGGGTTTTCAGGGCAATACAAGCGCGAATACGAGAGGAATACGGTCTGAAGCATGGGTCCAGCATGTCAGACACTACCTCTTCTTCTTTCTCCATCCTCATCCTCCTCTCTCTCTCTCTCTCTCCCTCCCTCCCCTAATCCTCTCTCCCAGCCGAGACGCTACCATCGAGGTGGACCAACGTCGCCGGCGGCGATCTCCACCGCCGCCGGTCCGCCACAGCTCTGCTCACGGCACCGTCGCTATGCCCCTGAGCTCCCTCGACCTCCGCCGCTGTCGCACTGCTCCCGAGCTCGCGTCGACCTCCGCCGCCGCCCAATTGCAAGCTCCGAGCCGCCGTCGAGCTCCACCGCCGCCCAATCGCTAGCTCTGGGCCGTCGACGACCTCCGCTATCGCCCTGCGCCCATCGCCGCCACCGTCGTCACCGGAGTTGGGGGAGGAGGCGGCTGCAGTTGGGGGAGGAGGCGCGTGCGGGGGGAGCTCGCCGACGTCGCAGCCGACTACGCGCCGCCGTCACTGGAGTTGCGAGATGAGGCAGCCAGAGTTGGGGGAGGGTGCGCGCCTGAGTTGGGGGAGGAGGCGCGTGCGGTGGGAGCTTGCCGCCGTGTGTGCACCTGGTGACCTCACCGCTGTCTGCGCGACGCCGCTCGCTACCTCGTCGTCGAAGCCACCGCCGCCCTGCGACTCTATGAAGCTGGCCGCCGCCGCCGTCGTTGCCGGAGTTGGGGTGGGGGCCGTCGGAGTTGGGGGAGGAGGCGGCGCCGTCATCGTCGTCGCTGGAGTTGGGGAGGAGGCCGTCGGAGTTGGGGGAGGAGGCGGCTGGTCGGCCCTGGAGAGAGAGAGAAAGAGATAAGGACGGAGGAAGAAGAAGAATGGGGAAGAGTATGACAAGAGGGACCCACAGGCGGGACAAACCGTGTAGACCGTATTCGCGCTCGTATTTCCCTCATGTTGAGACCCATGTGGAGGGTACCCCGGTTTGATGATGAATATATGTGACAAGATGGACTTTGAAGTGTTTTGAAGAATTTTTAATGGTGCATTTGTGGAAATTGCCGTGGAATTGGGACCAGACCATTGTGCTGAGTTTGGGCTAAGTAAAAGTTTTGAACAGACGTGGTCCGGTGGAATTTGTTAAGCTGACACGTGGTGTGTTAGGGCATGCTAATTGTGGTGTCACGAATGGATTATGATGTTGGTAATTTTGTGATGGACTAACCTTGCAGGAGAGCTAAGGTGTGTTGGTTTCGTGTATGTTCACCTCAGTGATGCAGGTATCGGCGGGTACGTGGCTGACGCTGAGCGGAGACAGCTGGAGGCTAGTGCGTCCGGAGGCGTGCAGGCGACCGGGCTCGATGACCTGGCGGTCACATGAGGTGGTGTACTCGAGAAGTTTCGACCATGGCTAGGGATCCGACGCAGCTGAAGGGTGTGGCGTCGGTTACTTGGTGGCGAAGTTGATCTGTCCGGTGGGCCCAGGCGTGGGCTGGCTACCGAGGAAGCTGCGAAGATATATCCCGATGGAATATGTGGAGAATATTCCCTCTTGGGAGTGTGACTTATAGTGTGTGGGTTGTACACCACTCATCCTCAAATGAAGGGTGGAGATGGGCTCTAGGGTTTAGGGCATCTCACCCTTGGGCTATATAAGGAGGGGAAGGGGTGGCACGTCCCCTAATCCCCTTAGAGCGGAAAATTTCAGAAATAGAGAGGGTGAGTTGGGTGTGTAAGGATGGAACTTAGAGTGCTTGTGGCCACAAGGAGTGTGGCTTGTAATCCCCAACTTCTATGCAATGAAATCTTTCTTCTCCATGAACATCTTGTGTTGATTTGCACCTAGTTCTTCTTGTTCTTGTCTTTCCTTTTGGAGCTCTTGTTGGAGAGTGAATCTTGGTGATTTCTTGCTGGCTCTTGTTGGTCTATGATGCCTTGAGGTTGCTAATATGATTTGACACACTTTTAGCAACCATATGAGAGGCAAGAGATCAAGATCTTGACTAGTTGCTATTCTGTCCAGAAACTTTCCTCCGCGCAGCACTAAGTGTTTGATTTTTGTAAAAATCTAACAAAATCATTTTGGAGTTATTCCACTTGGAAACGATGCGTGACTCATATACCCATATGTGGTAAAATTTGCAAGGTCACTAGTTTCCTGGTTTGGGAGCTATGAGGTGAATACCGAGCCCCAAACTTGCAGCCCCGACAAAAATTCCCACGATTTTTAGAGCACCTGAAATCCACCAACCTCCTGCTCCATGAGAGGACAAGTTCTGAAAGAATATGCTTTTGCTTTTTGAAAGTTGCTTTGGGGTTTTGGCATGATCTCTTTTCAAAAGCAAGATTTGAATTGATTCCGCTTGTTTGGACACTTGACAACCAGGATTGTGGCTCTAAAATCCCCACATATTCATATGGATATCATCCATACAAGCCATGGGTACACATAGTTGTCATGTTGTCCATCGCGGTTTGATCTCCGACATGAAGCAGTTTTTGCGGAATGCTTAGAGGGGCTGCATGTGCAAAAAGAAAGCGTCAAAATTGATTGGCGTCTATTCACCCCCTCTAGCCGCCTAGCTCGGGCCTTCAACTGGTATCAGAGCATTTAGTTTGGTGCTTCTTTGCAAATCTTAACCGATTTTTTTGAAGCCGGTCCTTGTTGCTATTTGAGCCATGGCGGACAAGTATTCCACCAAACCCCCCGTGTTTTCCGGAGTCGATTTTCCTTATTGGAAGACGAGGATGGAGGCGTATATTATGGCTCAGGGCTACAACATGTGGCTAAAAGTGAAGAATCCTTATGTGGTTCCTGAGAAGGTTACGGTCGGAAATCAATCCGATGTCGAGCTCAATCTGAAAGCTTGAAACTACATCATTCAAGGCCTGAGCCGAGGAGAGTATGAGCGAGTGGCTCACATCACATCCGCTCACACCATCTGGTCTACCCTCCAAGCTTACCATGAGGGGACAGACCAGATCAGGGTGGTGAGGCAGGATCATCACAAGAGGGAATACAACCGATTTGCACAAAAGACGGGTGAAATGCTGGATACTTGTTTCAGCCGGTTCACAAAAATTCTGAGCGAACTCCGTTCGGTGGGCACGACCTATACCGATTCGGAGAACGCTAGACACTTCCTGTCTGCTTTGGATCTGAAGGTCTGGGACATGAAGGTGACCGCCATCCGGCAGATAGCTGATCTCTCGAAGCTGTCCTTGGATAGGCTCTACTCGAATCTCAAGACTCATGAACTTGAGCATATTGCGAGAGAGCCGGGTCCTTCGTCCACAGTCTTGATAGCTGACCCCTCTGGTCGTGGTTCTTCTGATGTTGCCGGTTTCTCCTTCTCTGCCCTCTGTGAGCTGTCCAATGATCAGATGGACAAGATTCCTGAGGAGCAGCTTGCCTTGTTAGCCAGGAAGTTCTCACAGCTTACAGGCGAGTGGCTGATCGGAGGAGAGGCATCATGAGGTGCTTCGGTTGTGGTGGTCTCAACCACATGAAGCGTGACTACCCCAAGTCCGGAAGAGAGGAGCGGAACGACTACGCCGCATCGGCACGGAACGTCTACGTCAACAAGAACAGCAACATCAACGCCGGTGGTGGAGGTGACAAGAAGAAGCCACCTAAGCAGCTGATGAAGGGACGTCGCATGGTCGAGAAGGTGCTGGCCGCTCTGGAAGAAGCCGTCATCTCCGACAAGGAGGATGGACGCTCGGATGATGATGAGGATGAGTCGCCGGAGAACGATGACGTCGACTACACCGGCATGTGCTTCATGGCACACGGCGACAGCGGCAGCAGCGACTCGGACGTCTACCACACTGACGACGATGAGGTAAGTGATGAATAAGGTCCTTCCTATTCTGAACTCTTGGAGGCATTAGTTAAACTTCATGACAAGTACAATAGGGTTTTGGTCAAAAAACACCCTAGAGGTTCAACTAGAAAATGCTAAACCTGCTGCTTACTCTGATTGTGGGAAGCTCACTCTAGAATTGGATGAATTAAAAATGCATTTTAAGAATGTCACCATCCAACTTGAGAATGCGAAATGTAGGCCTGATCCCAAGCCTGTTGACTCTGATGGGTGGGTAGAATTTGACTTGGTCATGGATGATTTCAATGAATTAAGGACAACTCATGCTAGTGTGCTTGCTTTGAATGAAGAACTTAGAGAAGTTAATGTTAAGCTTGTAGCAGAACTAGATGATGCTAGAAAGAATTCGTTCCTTATCACTTCTGATCTAGAGTCTGTCTGCTTGATGAACCTAGCATGCTTTGTCATGATCCCTTTGCACACTCATCTAAGGACCCAGTCAGTCCAGTTGCGGGCTGTAGCGATCATGCTCCACCTAATGACCCAATCAGCTCAGATGAGAGTTGTAGCTTCCACTCACTTAGCTCTACATGCCGTGATTGCACACTATTGAAGCGTGAGAATTTGAACTTGCAAGATAACATTTCTGAGCTTAATGATGCTGTTCTTGATGCCTCTGTGTGTGATCGATGTCTTGAGCTTAATGGGGAGATGGGTAGGATATACCAGGACATGAGTGATAGATTTGAGGGTAGGTTGACCCAAGCCCAAAATGCTGAGTGTCTTTCCTGTCGGGCTCTTAAGAGGGAAGTTAAGATCCTATGTGAGAAGTGTCGCAAAGCCTTGAGAAAGGGTACAACTGGTAGCCAGGACTCTTCAGACTCTTCCTCTTCTTGCGGGTTTTGTTCCCAACTCCATCAGGAGTGCGAGTACCTCATGAGCACTCTTGAGAAGTTTGTTGGGGGCAAACGGAAGCTGAACTTGATACTTGACAAAAGTAAGATATCAAGGGGTAGAGGTCTAGGTTACAATTGGCTAGAGCACATCAAGAGACACCCACCTAGAGTCCTTGGAAGGGATGAGAATGGGAAGACAGTTGTTCTTAGGGACAGTGTTCCTGAGACTACTATTTTCAGGTCCGCAGGGATCGTTAGGGAAAGTCCTACCACACAATCTGTTCAGTCTCAGAATAAAGCTCCACAGAGTCCACCTAGGAAGAGTGTTTCCCCTACCACTCCTGCCCCTGGAAATGGCAGAGGAATAGTTTGCACCTTTTGCAATAGGATCGGACACACTGAGCAGAACTGCTTCCGTCGTGCTAAGGAAGCACGTGAGGAGCGCAGGAAACAGGCTAGAATTCAAAGCCCTCCTAAGAAACCTGCACCTAGGTTCGTTTCACCTCAGGCTAGACTGGTGGGTAGACGGCCAGGATTTGGAGCTTAGCCTTCTGTTGCTCGTCCTGTTGCCGGTCTGGAGCGTAAGCAGCGTCGTCCTCAGGACGTACCTCCTGTTGGTTACAAAGGTGAGCGTCCGCGACATGAGGTGCCAACTCCATGGTGGAGGAATGGCAAGAAAGGTAGGAAGCGCGGACAGGATGCACCTGCCTCAGCTCAATGGCAGGTTGCTCCTAATCCAGCGTCAGGACGTTTCCCTGCTAGAAGGGATGGCCTAGTCCGAGTAGAGTCTGTTCGGTATGGTCGTGTGACTCAGTATTGGGTGCCAAAAGATGCCCTGGTATTTCCAAATGCTGAGCCACGTTTCTTCACTCGTTGACTCAGGCGCGTCGGGCTGGGAAGGGGGACATGTGGATCATCGATTCCGGGTGTTGTCGCCACATGACCGGAAACTCTCAGTGGTTCTCCTCCTTAGTCCGTGAGCCCCAGGGTGAGAAAATCACCTTTCGGGATGCTTCCTCGGGTCGTGTGCTTGCCCGTGGCTCAATCCAGGTTAGTGACCAGGTAACCCTTAAGGATGTGGCCCTTGTCAGCAAGCTTCGCTATAACTTACTTTCGGTTTCTCAACTGATTGACGAGGGTTTTGAGGTTCGCTTCAAGCAGAATAAAAGTTGCATTCTTGATTCTTTTGGGTGTTTTGTTTGCGGGATTCACAGATTTGGGCGAGTTTTTTGTGTTGATTTCCTATCTTCAGTTGGCTCTTCTCATTGCTTGATTGCTTCAGAGTCCCGTGACATCTCCTTCTAGCATAGGAGACTGGGTCACATTGGTTTTGATCACTTGACCAGAGTTAGCAGCCAGGATCTGATTCGTGGTTTGCCCAAACTCAAGATGGTCAATGACATAGTTTGTGCTCCTCGCCGGCATGGGAAGATGGTTGTCGCTGCTCACCCACCAGTCACCAAGGTGATGACTGATGCACCGGGACAATTGCTTCATATGGATACTGTTGGTCCCTTCCGTGTGCAGTATGTGGGTGGCAAGTGGTATGTGCTCGTTGTTGTCGATGACTATTCTCGCTACTCTTTGGTCTATTTCGTGGTGAACAAGGACGAAACATTTGGTCATTTTCGATCCTTGATTCGTGATCTTTTGTTGCGAGTAGACTTGGATCATCCGTCGGCTTTGACGGGTTCGGGTCGGCCCCAGCCCGACCCGTCCCCACGCACTGGGTCATAAATCCGGACCCAAATCCGATCCAAGACCAGAAAACCTGTTTCAAAACCCGAACTTGCACGACTGATTTTTTAAATTTTTTGGGCCTGAACCCGACCTGACCCGATGGTCGAGCTTCAAATCGAGGCCCGACCCGATGCATTGGTCGGGTTGGGTTGGGTACGTCGGGCCGGGCTACCCATGAGCAGGTCTAGTCGCGAGTATTTGCTACGCGTAGGATGGTTTCGTCGCTATTATTTTTGGGAGAGGTTGGAGTTTTATCCAACACAGAGAGCAAGTATCAATGTTTTTTTCTTATGACTTCAATTTTGAGCCAACACAGTTCCTAGTATTATCGATTAGCATTTGTCGTCGTGGAGAGAGTGAAAATCACACGGAGAAATCAACCTAGAGTAGTTCAAACAACTAATTACAATTACAAAAATAGAATTATGAGTTGATGTTGAGTGATTCAAATATAATAGGAGTCACAACCATAAACAATGTTGAGTGATTCAAATATACTTAAGATTATATAAGGCATGTTCTCTACAAGTTTATTTGTTTGAACCTATCCAATTTTGAAAACACAAACATTATAGTGTTTTGAAGCCCTTTTTATATCTCGAATGCGAGCCTTAAAAGCTTTAAAGAACAAGCACTCGAACAAAATGAAAGAGGCACTCAAAGCGAAACAAGTCCAAACTGACTTGACAAGCTCTAACTATTATCGGTTGCATTATTTGATATAAAGTTGAACTTTAAAAACTTTCTAAAAGTGGCTTTAAAATTCCAGCATGTCTTATTTGATTTGTTCATAACTTTGGACACATGTTTGAGATTTTTTATGTAATAATAGATAAATTAAAATGTGTTTCTAAAATTAAAGATCAACGACTGAACAAGCGGCAAAATAAACAAGCAAGCATGCCCCCTGGATAATATGCCCAAAGAATACCCTGATTTGAGTTATTCTCGTACCTTTAGGGCATGTCCAATAAATTCTAACGGTTTTGCTAATCATCAGGCGAATGATTTTTAGAGAAGTCTCAGCCGATTTTCTCACATACCTAGACACTCCCGTTGAATCTTTTGTGTGTCCAAATGGAGGTGTTTGATTTATGGTCTAAAAAATCGAACCGGCCCCAAATTCTAATCTACGATGCTCAGTATTGTCGCAAATAAAATAATACTAGCAAGCGTGCACGTGCAAAGCACATTGTAGCAATGCTGATATCGACAATCTGTAGAAAAAAGTAATATTTAGCACAGTGTAATTTTCTCTATTTGTCTATGTCTACAAGGAGCAGGTGTAGGAGCATTTCTTATTGCATTGGTTGTTTCATTCGGTTGATATTGACGTGTGTTATCTCATAAAACACCGGAACAAACAAATTTAAATAACACATAGTCAAGATATAGATATAAATATAGATTAATTAACGGATGCAATAACATGTAAACATGTTTTTTATTGACAGATCAATTCTGTACATGGATGTAAGTGTAAATACGCACGACACTTACTCATTTAATTAAAAGTAGCGATGTGTTCTCTCGATGGGCCGGTCAGGTTGTAAATTGTAATTATATATGTGCATCACGATTGTTATTTACCGCGCTGCAAGCTTAACTAACAGGTTGTATACATCCACACGCATTGACATGGAGGGGAGGATACTGAAGCTAATTCTTAACAGAGCTATGTAATACTCCTACTTCTATACAGAGTCCTGAATTTATTCTACCGCCCGTCCCGGACAGATGTTTTATATGTATGAGTAATGAGTATGTATGATTATGGTGTACATGCCTGCTCCTGCCCTATTTGTAGTGTTACTGTGTTAGTTTGTTAGTTTAGTCTAGGAAGAATTAAAAAAATTAAAAAATTAATCTCGTGTATATGTATATATGGGCAAGAGTCCGCGGTCTATACGTGTCAAGTTATGGCAAGAGTTTGTGATATATACGTATCGAGTCAAAAGTCCTTAGTCTATACGTATCGAGTCAAGAGTCTGTAGTCTGTACGTATCGAGTTGGTAGTAGACAGATATGCTTTATAGTTGGATCTAGGGCAACTGTAGAGCTGGCCAAACGGGCCGGGCCAAATGGGACCAACCGGGTTGGCCCTCACTGTTCACCGAACCGGGCCGGCACGGTTCGGTTAACCAAACTGAACTTGGGCCGAGGCCCCGGCCCGTCGGGCCAGCCCGGTTCGGTTCGGTTTCGGCCCGTTCGGTTCGTCACTGTAGCATGTTTATTTAATTAAATATATTCATTTATATATATATTTCTAATGATATATAGTGTATTTACGCAATTTATAGTGTATTTTTGTAAAATATAGTGGTTTTTTCTTAAATTATTTAGATTTTTTTAATTAAAATAAACCGACCATATAAAACCGGGCCGGCCCGGTTCGGTTCGGTTACTGTGGCCCGGTTGGCCCGGTTCGCACAGTAAACAAACCGAACGGGCCCGAACCGGGCCGGCCCGTTGGCCACCTCTAGGCAACTGCTCAATTATGAAGTATTTTAGATTTGGATTTAGATAAAAAAAATAGTAAAAACGTGTGGACGACGCGTAGCGCGTCTAAAATGAGAACGCAAAAAGGCCAACGAAAACGTGCCCCGGCCGACCTGCGCGGCGTGCCCTGGGGAGTTTGCTTTTGCGCGCGACGTTCTCGCTCGCTCGCGCCGACGTGATCACGGCGACCGAACGGAGCTGCTTTTACGCCTTCCAGTATGCCCGGGTCCTCCGGGACGTTGCTTGCCTTCCTTTCTTTGCAATGCCAACCGTACCGCGAGGGCCACTGCAATTTTTTCTCTTTTTTTTTTTGGTTCTGAGAGCAGCAGTTTCTTTCTCTTTCGTGGAAAGGCGTGCGGCGACGAGACACAACGTTCGTACTCGTACCAGGCTGGCGTGGAATCTGTTTAATACTTTAATATTAATTGAATATTAAAAAAACAAGTGTGGCGTCGGCACTCGGCACGGCAGCCACAGCCACTGGTTTCGAAAAGGCTGTTTCCTTCTTGGCAGTGCCGTGGGAAGAAAAGGCGAAAATAATCAGGAAGGCAAGAATCACTTCTCCTCGTCTAGTCCTTTTCCCCCGTGAACTCGTCGGCAGACGCGCAGGAGCCATGTAGCTTCTGGTCTCGTTCGTTTCGACTTAAGATAAATCAAATAAAAACTTATCATTTTTATACGAGCTAAAAAGATGTTAGTGATTTGTAGTTATTTTTAGGGTTTTAAACAGATCTTTTAAGAGTTATTATTTTATTTTATAATTTTTAAAACTCTTCAGATTCTCAAAGTTATTAAAAAATATCTAATTTTTTAAACCCTTTAGAACCTCATCAACGGATCATAAGCTTTCTAGATTAAAAGTTTCATCAACTTTAAGCGGAAAAAAACAGGCCTTTGACAGCGGAAAAAACCCTCATGCAACGGTTGCACGTAGCTGCTGGAGCTGGGCTCCCTTGCGGCCTTGCGTCAGCCAGAGAGAGACTCGTGCATCAGGTTTGCTTGCTTTTGCTTCTAGTCTGTGACTGTGTTTCCTCCTGCTGAAGAAGGATTCAAGCATGGATTGCTTAATGCTCAGCTCCGTATCCTCCACTAATTTGGTGTTGACCTGGCGTGCCGGGTACAAGTAAACTCTGGCACAAGCAAAGCATTCAGCTCACTCGCCCAATCATAATCTAGTACACAAACTTCACAACGAAATAAACGGCGATCATCGTGCAAATGTTAGCATTGATCTTAAACAATGTGCTCATACAATCAATTAATATGGGTTTATTTCTAATTAAACTTATCTCTAACATCTTAGAGTTCTGATCAGAACGCAGTTCCTAACATGTCTGGTTTCAGACCTGCTGCTGTTCTAGAACGGTGTCCTCTATATCCTTCTGCATGCGTCGCATCATCGCCACGCAGTGTAACTGGCCTGATCCTCGAACTAGCAAATTAGAGATGGCTTCTACAAACAACGCTCTAAATGGTGATAACCTATCTAATTTCGTATTCATACGTTTGTGTTCATCTATTTGATCAAGATAGTCGCGCTAGGTTTACTCTAACAGCAACGGGCATGCTTGTTCTGCTAAGCCATCTCTCCTGCAGGAGCTCCAATGTTCCATGCCATAATTGCCAATGTGCCATGTGTAAGCTGAAAGGAACTACATGCTTGCTGATAAACGCTAAGCTATTACCTTTTGTTTATACATAGATAAATGAAGTGAAATATAAGTAGTTCACTCAAATACCGCTTTTACAATTATTATTAAATTGTTATCCAAATTTTGTGAAGCAAGGCCTATAGCGTCGACCTCTAGCGAATGACACGCACTAATTGTCTATGAAATATGAAGCTGAAATATATATATGAGTCGCTTCGCCATTCACCAACACTTCTTAACGCATACGAGTAAATAAACACGCCGTGCATCTTTGACCAGGTAGGATCATTGAGCTCGCCTGCCCTGGTTAGATTAATGTGGCTGCATTATATATGTTTCATTAGGTTGGAAAAAGGAAAAACGACTCTGCGCCAAATGCCAAACCATCGACGAGGACACGAGGAGCTTCGCTGATCGAAGCATATGCGTGCATGCAGCTTCTGGCGACTAACACTATGATACTATGATGAGCATGGATGATTAAGATGACTGGGCAGGTGGCCAGCGACGATTAACAAGAGCACACTTATCGTTCGGTTGTTCCAGCTAATTGATTCGGCGGCACATACCGTTTGAATAGGACTGACTCAACGCCTCCAAACTGGAATTGTATGGATGTTTCTGATGTAGTTTTCAGTCGCTTGTTCATTTTTTTTTTCGATTCCTCAATGTTCTTTTTTTTTTTTGCAAAAGGGGCACCAACACCCCAATTCCATTCAAAAGAACAGAATTACAAAGTTCTGAAACAAAACCACCAAAAGGACATAGAATCTTGCACCGTCCAACCTACTTTTAACAACCGCCAGCCTGAATCATCTAGGGAAATAAAGCCGACCAATAAGTCTCCAGAAACATTCCATCGAATCAAAACAAAGTAGCCAGCTCCCTAGATCCATATCTCGATCTACTTAATGCAGAAAAGTCTTTTCTAATCAACCAAAATAAAAAAAAACACTGAGATCTATCTCCAACCACACCACTGGAATTCCACCATTTACTTATTGCAGTCTGAATTCATCCTTCCTTTAGCATCCCCCTGTTCCTTGGATAGCTTTAAAAGCAATTTCTTCATTTGCTCCACCCCCGCTCTAAGAATGTCTTTATCCCCATCGGAGTATAAACCTGACCAATAAACAATCATAGCACATGCCGAATGCATGATAGTTAAAGGAGAGTGAATCGCAAATTTCTCAAAGCACCATTTATTTCTTGTTAGCCAAATAGCCCACAAAATAGAAAGGATGCACACTCCCGCAAATCTACTCCAATTCGGCCAAATTCTCTTAAACCATTTAAATGCCCCTTCCAAACTCATAGGTCGATCTCCAGCTGAAAAACAAACTGCCACCACCCCCCAGATTGCACTAGAGATCTTACAGCCAAAAAACAAATGATCCAGATCCTCTAGATGAGAGCAAAAGATACAATAAGGATTTCCAGACCACCCTCTTCCTATAAGCTGATCTTTAGTTAAAATAGATCGATGAAAAATCAACCAAGCAAAAATTTTGATCTTTAGAGGAAGCTTTGCCTTCCAGATCAGATTAGGCCAACCCAGTTGATTACTTTCAATCCCACATAGAAACTTATACATACTTTTAACAGAAAAGTCTTTATTTGGTTTATCCCCATGCCAACTGAAAACATCTTTATCATTCGAAAAATCAACAGAATTACACTCTTGAATCAATTCTTTCCAATTTACTATCAAATCTGACCCAAACCAACGCCTAAAAGGTAAATTCCACCCCATCTGCCTAGCTTTAAATACTGAAATCTCTTGACAATCACAAATCTCAAATAGCTCTGGAAAACTGTTTTTTAAAGAAATATCTCCAATCCAAATGTCTTTCCAAAAATCAATCAGTCTACCATCACCTACTACTACTTTTCTATTACACAAATACAACTCTCTTGTACTCATTATATGCTTCCAAACAATAGAATCATGTATATTAATTTTAACATGAGAAATAGGTCTTTCTTTTATATACTTCTTTAAAACAAAATCCTTCCACAAACTATTTTTTCCAGAATCAATCTTCCACCACCATTTTGCAAGTAGGCTAACATTCATTTCTCTTAATCTTCTAATACCAAGACCTCCCATTTTTTTTGTATTGCACAATCTCTCCCAATTAACCAAATGATATTTCCTTCTAGACTTACTACCTTGCCAAAAGAAAGTTCTATAATGTCCTGTTTGAAGCGAGCTGTTCTTTGACCATTGGGCTTGCTATACACGTATCCTTCACGTATAGCTTCTTGCGCATACTATTTTCTAGATTTTCATTAGATACTGCGTGCTCCATATGACAAATCAATAATTATACAAATCTTTGCTATAGACTGTGTGCCATCAATTTAAATCCTTGCACATTCCCCCTTTTTAAAGGAAATATATCGATTTGGTTACTAAACTCCGTTTTGGTGCTCAAAATTCGAAGTTAAATTAGATTGGTCCTAAAATTACTAGTGTGTTTGTAGACGGTTCTCAAGAATGAAATGTTGTCTCTATATCTCTAAACAACTATTTATTTTCTATATCTTCATTCTATTCAACAGTCTCTCACTCTCTCTATATAAAATAGATATAGAGATAAGAGCGAGAATATCTAAATATTGAAATTGAAACATATAATAAATTAGAGGAAAGAGAGGAGAGGGAGAAGAAGAAAGAGGAAGGAGGACATGTGGCGCATGCGTGTCAAATATCAAATCAATAAACACGATTTTATAATGTCATTCATCCAATAATGGAAGCATCGACAATTTTGAGCTGGGGGCTTCTAGATATCGAGCTTACTTGTTGAACTGGGATCAATAGGCCTCTTTTCCCACATACTAGTCATTCGTGGGTTGAGAAGTTTGCGGCGATCTCAGGCAAAACTATGAAGGAGACGGGAGGCCCTTTTTTACCATGGTTTAGGCCTCCCAAGGGCAGAATAATAGCCCTACATCCAACCTTTCATTGGTACCAAGCAGAAGGTACAGAGAGCTGGCGGCCGAGCAAAAAGGAGCTCTTCTTCGGTTGCCATTCATGTGCTGTAGGATGGAGGAGAGCCCCTCTTACTAATGATCCTTATGACATATTTATACTACTGCCTGGAGAGAGAAGGGTCAGCTTTCTTCTCGCGGAAAGCATAATCCATGGAGAAGCATCTCTTCTAATGTCTGGCACTGTTTTCTTGTCTCCCATCATCTCAGTGCACCCCAGTCAAGGGGATACAACATCATATAGCCCCATCCACCGCATCACGTACCCCGCAAGCCACGCGACCTGGCCTGATCTACCAGTGGCTGATTGGGGCTAGATGGCATTTAGAAACAACGTTGCCCAATCCCGACAGGAAGAAAGAGTAAAGATCTCGAAAAAAAAAAGATTGTACTTTGTAAAGATCCCGACAGGGATATAACTGTAAGAGTCAAGGACCATGAACATAAGCATACTACTGTGTACTAAGTAAATGCAATAAAATAGGGTCCAGAGGAGCTTTCCACGACACCAAAAAAATCCGATCCGTCCTATCGCGCTGCAGATAGACGGTTTTACATCAAAAAAACCCCTTGTTTTTTAAGTCAATCCGTGGTTTATTTGTGATTCTGTAACTTTCCTTCTCAAGTGTTCAATAAAGAAAAAGGAGATGATACTACTAATATCCACAATGTCAAGCACAAGTATAATGACTTAATGATAACCAATTTGCCATCATAGGAAGAACATTTGTCCTCGGGATATTCTTATGATGTTGTGGCCTGCGTGATGGAAAATTGGTTTCGGCTGAGCCAATTGAGAATGGTGCCCTTGTCTGGATGCCAAGGGGGATTCATCAATTTAATTTTTGAGGAAATGTATGAAACTAGTTGCTTCTTTCTAGAATACACAACCTCTATTGTTCATTTGTTCTGCAGAAACTCTGATGAATGATGTTATAAGCTGACCAGTTGCAATGCCTTCCCTTTTTTACAGCAGGCAAGATCACGGAGAAGTACCACATTGGAATCAAAGTTGTAGTATGTACTCCCAAGAAATCAATGTTGAGAAATCGGAAATCGGCGGAAGCAACGCTGAAAGATTCAGCACTAAACACTTTCTGGACACAAGAACACGTCTGAGAATTTTTCTGCTAAACCAAGAACGGCTAAATCGGACATGTCAATGTTCAAGTCACTGTAAACCAGAAAAACCATGTTTTGACCGATCAAAGGATCACAATGACATGGTTTTGTTTATTCAGTAACTAGTCTAAAATGGTTATGTACTCTAGAGAACCAATTTAATTCAAACGTGAAAGTTCAGGAAGCCCTGCTTAGCTCTTTTGGAGTCAAGGTGTGTTGAAGGTTGTGTTGAAGCGTCACTATCGTCCCCTCCTCGTGGCGGCGGTGTCCGTTATTCAGCTCGGCGGGCTTCAGCGGCGAGACCGTGCACCTTGACTCATGTGGCTCTTGCATCCGGCTTGTGGCCTCCTTGTGCGGCTTGCGGAGGTGTAGGTGCTCCGGGTGAAAGCCCTGCCTAGCTCTTACTTGGGCCAACATTGTCAGCTCCCTCGGGTGTCGTTGCCCTCCTTGAAGGTTTCGTTGTGGAGTTTTCTGCCTTTTCGGAAGTTAGGGTGAAAACCCAGGTCTGGACAGGAAATGGCGGCGACTGTGTCGTCTCTACCTTATTGAAGGCATCGACCAAAAGGCCTTTCGTACTGCAAGTTAGCTACTCCCGGGCCGTGCTTCCTACTTGGTGGTGGCGGCCTTCTTCGCTAGGCCCTGTGAGCGTGCTATGCGGCTGCAGGTGTGGGTCGCTGGTGTTGTTGTTCGAGCATCCCTTGCGGTGGTGGCGGGCGGCGCCCCTCTCCTTTTGACCCCTCTGCGCATCCCGTCTGGTGGTGACAGCTAGCAACCTTGGGGACCTTTGCTTGCTCCGTGTTGTAGGTCTGCGGTGTGCCTGGGTTTTTGGCCATGCATCCCTTGTGCGTGCACTCTTGGGTGTTATGGGCTAGTGTGCACAGGCTTTGCCTGATTGTTCGGCGTCATGTGGCGACCCTCGCTTGATCGGGTCGCGATGTCCCCTCTCCCTTCTTCTCTTTCTCTCTCCCTCTTTTCTTCAGTGTAATTATTGTATTTTTTTAAAGGTTCAAGAAACAAGCAGTCATCATTTTTTTCCTTTATGAAACTAATTGCTTCTTTCTGGAATGTACAACCTACGTTGTCCGTTTGTCCTGCAGAAACTCTGATAAATGTATAAGCTGACAGAAATTGCGATGCCTTCCCTTTTTACCTCAGACAAGATCATGGAAAAGTTCCACTTTGGAATCAAAGTTTGTGGTATGTATTCCCAAGAAATTGATGTTGGAAAATCGGAGATCAGTGGAAGCAACACCGAAAGATTCAGCACTAAACAAAGACGAGAGAGCGCAAGAAATAAAGATGAGAGGAATAGGGTGGCATGGTTGCATGGTTCCATCAGCACAGCACTGTCATTATGATACTCATATACGACAAACAATGCAACACTTATAAAGGCCTTGTTTGTTTCAGATTAAATTAAATTAAATGTAAATTTATCATTTTTGTATAAACCAAATGCTGTAATATTTTATAGTCATTTTTGTGGGGTTCCAAATAGCTCCTCTTATAGTTCGTAAAATATTTTTTTCATATGTTTTTGAATTTTTTAAATGATTTTCGAGGGGGTTACAAATTTGTTACAGTAAAACTCAACTCAACTTTAATCTGAAACAAAGGAGGCCAAAATCTAATAGAGATAAGAGTTAGAGGGTGAATGAAAACAATTTAAGAGAGCAATAAAAAACTCTTATTTTTATAGGGCTTACTTAATTGAGATTTTACCTCCGTTTTTTTTTAAAAAGAGATTTTGCTATTACTTCAGATTTTTTTTTTTGAGAAATATAACTTCAGACTTGAGAGATTGCAAGGAGCTTTGCTCTACAAACTTCGACCATTAGCTGCCGAAGTTTTGAATCGCAATGATAATTTGAGACCGTCCGATCGTGCTGAAGCGGTCCAGATTACCCCCTAAATACACCGTGGGAGGGGTTGGTCCCTCTCTCCCCTCCTCAACCGCCGGGCGTTGCCGCCGCCGGCGACCCCGCGCCTCCCGCAGATCTTGCCGCCACAGCCGCGGTCCTTTCGCCGCCGTGGAGGTTGCCCAGCTCCAGACCCGGTCCGCGCCGTCGAGTTCCGCATGCTCCTTTCGGCACCGGCATCGAGACCCCCGGCCGGCTGCTTCTTTCCTCCTCGGTTTGACACCGCTGGTTTCCGACGGCTGCACGGCGGAGGACAACGGCAATGGACTGTATGCCGGCGAGCCGTACGTAGGATCCTCGGGCAATGCGCCCATCCTCTATTCTTCTGCAGATA
Source organism: Raddia distichophylla (assembly GCA_005191435.1). NCBI lineage: Eukaryota > Viridiplantae > Streptophyta > Magnoliopsida > Poales > Poaceae > Raddia > Raddia distichophylla. Next base: position 409,121 of record SPJY01000982.1, on the reverse strand, counting down.
TGGCTGAAAGCGTGAGCCGGTTTGCACCAGAAGAATTCTTCTGACAGAAACGAGAGAACTCAGAGCGAGAACACTCATGCAGGCACCACCCAGATGATACTGAACTATTTGCTCCCAAGAAGAAGAGGATAGCAAGAACATATTCAGATATGAATTCAATCGTTCATGACAATGATCGCCTATCTCGATAGTATCTTTTTACTTGTCAGGGTGCACTTCTCTTCTTCCTTTTTTTCCTTGTTCTAATACCAACCATTAGGCATTAGCACTGTTGACAATTGACACGGCATGGTGACTGATGTGAACATGGAACACTGTAACTTATACAGTTTCTACAACTGAAGAGCAAAAGATGGCTACTGTAACTGGATATGGTGCGACCAGATCTGCGAGGATTCGGTCCAGCCATCCATCCTAGGGCCAACGAAGTGTGTTGCCCACGTCATAACTCGCGAGCAGCGTCGGTGGGTGGGTAGGTGCAAGGCATGATCGTTCAGATAAGATCTTGTTTTCAGTAATCCATCTTGGTTTGTTAATGCCAACCTTTCATAATCGGTGCCACATCGATCGATGATCTGCTCTTCTTTCAAATATAAATTTGACCTGTGATTCTCCTGCAAATTAGCATATTTCAACAGCTTTTGATGTGGTCTACTAGAAGCTGCATATCTCTATTGATATTATGAAATTGTATATAAAAAAGGACTTATCTGTGTACTGACTACTCTACAGCAAAGCTGGTTAATACAATGTTTATATGCCGAAGTCTTAGGTTTGGGTGGCCTTCGATGTTTTATGGTTAATGGACGTGTTTTATGTTGTCCATTTGGCGACATACATATCACCATGCAAATGAGGAAGCTTGAATTTCTGAAACTTGTTACGAATGGGAGCTGTGCTTAATGCAAGGTACACTAGCAATTTCTGAAACCTGAGGGCATAAAGAGAAGTGCAAATGAAGAGAAGCAATTGTGTAGTTTTTACTAAATTATGGTGAATGTTACACCCCCAGCTCCTTCTAAACCTACAATGCGACCAACTTTCCAAATTTTTTTTTTGAAAGAACCTCTGTTTTCTCTAATCCACGACACATGACAATGCAAATCCATCCCAACCTTGATTTATTCATTAGTCACACTAAAGCAGAGTTTTATGTTACATAGTAAAATTTAAATCATCAATTTACCCATAACGGACCTAAAATTTTATAATTTTTAGAGAGTTTGTAGCATTTTAGGCTCAGAGGAGCTGGGGTGTTATAGTGAAGTTCCATTTTTCGTTTTATTTCCTGTCTCTGTTAGTTTGATTGCTTGAGGTTTTCGTCAGCCATACCTTTAATATTTCAGCGAGTACAGATTTAAATAGGCAAAACGCAGAGAAGTAAAATCTAATGAACACAAGCGACAGCTCTATTACCACTGTACTCTGTACGTACTGGGACAGATCAGCAGGAGGATGCTAGATATGTGTTTTGGGATGTAAGATCTTAACCGAAAGTTACACTTATTTCTTTTAGTCTGTTTTCACTGATTATTGGAATTGCTTCAAAATATTCTTTGTCTAACCATTCATGACTGTGATTTCTGTTCCACAAACGTTATCTGCTTTGCTGATCTACTACAAGATAATACGTGGCATTCCACTAGATGCTACTCAAAATTCCACTAGCTTGCAGGCTGTGTCTTTTACTGTTCTGTATTAGTAGTACCTCTGTTTTTTTATTTGACGTCTTTGACTTTTAGAGACATCTTTAATCATTTGTATTATTTAAAAATTTAGTGCAAACATACAAAAAATATAAGTAATACTTAAAGTATCTTTTATGATAAAACAAATCACAACAAAATAAATAATATTTATATAGTTTTTTTTAATAGGACGAGTGGTCAAAGGCGTGATCAAAGTCAAAAGCGTCAAATAAAAAAGAACGGAGGGAGTATTTTTTAGCGAACTGATCCATTGCAGCCAAACTTTTGCTACTATGTAGATTAAAAAGCAATAGGACCACCAGATTCAGAACCCCATGCATTGATAGATGATGGATTTAGGCCCAGTTCTTTTCAGCTTAACAGCTTAACGACTTATCTAAGTTTTAAAAACACATATGCTTTGAGTTTTTTGAGTCCGTTTTTTTTGCTGTTTTGATGGTGGGTTCTAACGCTTTAAAAAGCAAGTCAAACGAAATGTATCCGAATCTCGAGACTACCTCGAGAAGCTATCGAAGTTCAGTCATTTTAGCCGTTCAGCCATTCAGATCAGCTCAGAAGAACAGGGTAAGCAATAATTCAGCCTTTAAAACTCTAGCCTACTCAAGCGAGACGATGTACTATTTGCATGAGAAGTGAAAAGTGAGCAGATATTATCATATCATTTGCTAACCTGGGTAACGTATGCATGTTTGCTTGCTTTAGTTACTTGTATCCTTTGCTGCAAAAGATGTTAGCATATGTAACTGGAGGGCACAAGGTAGATCCAACAACTGTGCATGTAAAATGCAAATATGTATCACATAGATCCAGCACTTGTTTTCGTTTCATTTAGTGGAGGCTGATCACTGACGCAATAAACTTCAGATGTCGTGTTAGGTTAAGATGTAAAGAAAGAGTGTACCCTTCTTCTTCTTTTTTTGTGAAAGACAACATACAAGAAAGAGATTGTACAACAAATCTGTTGCATAGGTAATACACAACTATCTTCTTTTGTAGCAGATCGTGCAGAACATAAGTATCAAACAAGAAAAGATTAGGAGGGACAATGACACTCTTTAAGATCACAAATAAAATACGGCTAGGACATTAAACTCATGGTACAGAGAATATCGCAGGTTAATTTATCAGCTAGATGCCTGCCTCAAGAAATGGCCTGACCCGAGAGAGGTGAGAGAGTAGAAGAGGAAACGCCAACTAATTTGCCACATTTATTTTTGCAGTATCGTGCTGCTTTTAAAGAAGATTTCCATATAATCACACTTGCCTATCCAGAGATTTTTCGTTTCCTTTCTCACCCTTTGTCTGTCTCTCTTTCCTTCTGTTATCTGAGCCAAAATTTCTGCATATCAAGATCTCTCTCTTCCTTGAGCCCCCTCCCTTTGATGTGTACTCTGTCCAATAATTTGGAGATAGGGCTGCCAGCTTTGTGATAGGGGAGGAGAGTGCACAACAGTGTGGGGGCACAGAAGTAGCAGCCTGCCGACGAGTGTCTGTTCTTTGTTCATAGTCAAGCTTTTCAGGCGGAGGTACACCTCTTTTGCTCTCTGTTCTAAGCGTCATTCATTCACAAATTCTTGCGGTGTGTTTCATCATAAATCTCCATGGCAAGAACATTGCCCCGTTCATATTGTCGGCTGTCATCTTGCCAGAGGTTATATTGTTTTGTTTGCGGAGACTGCAGGGATCTCATCCATGGCGATAAAGATGAAGGGAATTTTCAAAGGGCTGAAGATAATCTCGCAGCTATTTGGTGAGTTAAACAAACCATGTGAGCTTCTTGCATCTGCTTTCAATCCATCGTCTGCATGGAATTTCTAGGCTATTGCTTTTTAGTAAAAACTATTCACCTAAAAATGATGAGCCTTCTCTGTCAGTTTCTTCTCTCCCATTAAATGATAGTGATCTCCTTGACTCTTTCGAAAAAAAATGATCCTTTTTCTCCAGTGTTCGCAACTTTGTATTCTGCTATTCTTAGATGAAACGTGTCCTTGCTTCACAAAAAAAAAAAAGTTAATGAATCTACATCAAGAAGATAGTTTATATGTAGCTGGCCCAAATCTCTGCTTATACATATTGTTTTGTTATTTAGCATTGCACAAGGAGCATGAGATGGAAATTGGGCACCCTACAGATGTGAGGCATGTGTCTCACATTGGTTTGGGCACTACTGATACATGTCCAAGCTGGGTAAGAATGTTCTTAAATGGACGACTTCCTGAATTTATCTTCTTGTCAAGGACCTAAATTCATTTTTTCAGTTGTGGTTTACTGATTTCCTCCTACCTACCTGACCATTTTACAAGATGAGTGAATTTAAAGGACTGGAAGAGTTATCAGCAGGGTCCATGAGCACCATTGTGCAGTCGAGGCAGACCTCATGGGCCTCTCTAGGCAAGTAGATCCCTCTTTTTCTATCCCTCCCTCGTGTTTTCACTCTCCATGGATTCATTTTAGGCAACAAACTGAATGAAAATAAGTGATTTAGCTAAAAAGAAAAGAGAATAAACGATCAGCATCTACAAGCTATGTGCTTTCTGTGTCTCTAGTCTCATTTGAAAAACTAAACTGTGCCACTGTGCATATCAGAACAGAATGTATATCAATCATTAGGATAGATTATGCAAAATCTACACATTTTATAAGTCAGATTTTCTTTTGAACGCAACAATAATACAGATTTACAAGCGCGGGAATCTTCTTTTGAGCATTTTCTAGTGGGAGCAGTGGGCTAGTGGCATACCACTGTCTATTCTCCAATCATGCTAGCTCTGCATATTCAGTGCTCATAAAACAGATTGATAGACACCGCAATGGAATATAGAGGTCAAAACAGTCAGAGCATGATCGACGTCCACGGTGACAGTAGTATTTTCATTTTCCAGTCATTATTTTCTCCCACTCTTTTTTTAGCACCTACAGAACTATGAAGTATGTGAAATTTCATGATACTTCGGCCCTCTTTGATTTGTAGTTTGGTTTGGTTGAGCTAAATTAAAGGGCCTTTAAAAAGAAGCACGGAAAGACAAAATATTTTTTTTAGATTTTTAAAAAACCCACAAAACTTAAAAAAATATTATAAAATATTACACTGAATGGTCCATAAAAAATGACAAATATTGGCTCAACCAAATAAAACCAAACCAAACCGTGGATTAAAGATTCATGTCATGTCAAGCAAGGTTCAAAATCCCCTTTTTGCTCAAACCCTGCTGAAATTCTCCACATTTTTACCCAGTTTTAAAATTTAAATTTTGAATTGAACGGAGAGAGGCTAGCTCAAGAAACCACTGGAACGGGAAACCAGATCATTTGATAAGCAAATCATCTGATTTTTTGCGGGGAAAATCAAAAGAAAAATGGGCGGGCTTGTTTGAATGGAAATTGCTATGGTATATAGGAAATTCTTCTGATTTCAGTAATAAAATTTATGTAAAATTACAGGAAAATTTGGGAAGAGGGCGAGGCTATGTCAAGTGTGTGTGTGTGTGTGCAGGGGCGGACTCAGCACCGGGTCTGATGGGGCTCTAGCCCCACCTACGCTGTCTATGACAGTGGAGCCCCACTTTAGACCCATCTATAAATTTTAGTATAAAATAGAAGAGAAGAAGAGGCTAAACTTTAGATTTAATTCTTGAGCTAAACTTTAGCCCCTGCTATTAATTTTGGCTGCGTCCGCCCCTGTGTGTGTGTTGGGGGTGGGGGCATGGTTTTAGTGGTTTTTATATTTTTGTCCACAGACAAATTCAAATGTCCTTATGAAAATGTGCTGGTTTGGATTTTTTTTAACATCCATAGCGTTCCTACTTATTTGTATTTTTTTTTCCCCAAATTTCCCAAATGGGATTTTAGCCATGACCTTCGACGATCCAATCATTTCTAACGGGAAATTAGTGACCTTCGACGATCCAATGGTTTCTAACTGGAAATTAATGATTTATGATTTTCCTATGTCAATGATTTCATATGGAACCATGGTAGCGAGTGTCCTATAATACCATGCAATGTGAATGATGAAATCTATAGACGTGGATGCTCTTACATCCACCATTGCATGCACGCGCGCGCGCTTTTCATTTGTTCTGTAACTCGTATTGCTGCGACAGACTTTGATCAGACGCCAAGAGCATCGCTGCCCATGGAGTTCTACCCGGACGGCTCCGGCCAGGAGGCCGCCACCTCGTGCCCCGACATCCCGCGAGGCTCCAAGAAGGCGGCGAGGAGGAAGACGAAGAAGCCCAGGGCGTCGCCGTCGCCGTCGTCGTCGTCCTCGTCGAGGTCACGGGCCTCGTCGTTCGCCACGGCGTGCGGCGACTTCAGCCTCGGCGAGCTGCAGAGCGGGCTCCAGGTCGCCTAGCCTGCAGAGACAGGCGTCTCTGCGTCTCTCTGATCGAGTCTCTCCATATGTACATGCACATCGCGACGTTGGGAGTGAAGCTAGATCGTCACATACACAATGCGGCTGATGATGGTAGCTTGCCAAGAACTGGCTCGTGGTAACTGGTACTGGTGAATGGGTGATTGGCGAGTAGCTAGCTAGCGTTTGGAATGATGGCTGGTGCAATGCAGGCATCGCCGCATCGGGGTGTCGGCGACCTGAAAGAATCATCCGGGTACTACTCTATGGTCTATATTGGGGATTGATCTTTGGCGTATCGCGAACTTCTTTCAGTTTAGCAACTTGAAGTCTGTGGATCAGTTCGTCACAAGAAGTTAAACAGTCATGTTTCCTTTCCCAACTTTTTTTTTTGCTTTCGCTCTTTGTGTTTTTGAGCAGCGACAGAACCAATAGCAAGCATCAGTGCATCATGTGTTCATGGACTTATTTAGAAAACTAAAGGCATCATTTCTGTTATTTCACTTAAAAAGAAGAGAATACAAACATCGACTCAAAGAAAGCAAACGGCATAATAGCCACTCCAAGAATAGCCGATACAATCTCAGCCAAAGACCCCCCAACATCCTGAGGGCCAACACACTAGCAGGTTATTCCCTCCGAAATACTACTGACCCAGGTCCTTTTGAAATCAAAAGAGACCTCGTTGGATTGGTGACATATGGCCTGCACACATCTTAAAGCTGGAAATCCCCAAATCCCGTTTTCCCTAATCTCCGCCGTCGCCTAGCCCGCCGACCCCCCTCGGGGAAAATTGCCCATATGCCACCCAATTCGCTGCCACTTTCTCAAATGCCACCCAATTCGTCTGCAATTCCCATATGCCACTGAGGCAACGAATTTCATTCCAAAATGCCATTTTACCACTTTTTACCTCTTTTTCTCCTTTTCTCCTTCTTCTCCACTTCCGACAGCCACGCGCCGCCGCGCCGCCTCTCTGTCTCCGCCACGCCGCCGCCACTCCGTCGCCATCGCTGCCCCCGGCGTCGCTCACCCCGTCGCTCGCCGCCGCATCGTCGCCGCCGTCCCTCGCATCATCGCCACTGCATCGTTGCCGTCATTCCCGCCCATCGCTGTCGCCATCGCCGCCGCCACGGCTCCCATCGCTGCCGCCGCTTTGGTCGCCGTCGTTCCCGCCGGCGCCGCCACCTACTGTTGTTGCTCCCGCCGCCGGCGCCGCCGCTCCCACCTCTGGCGGCCGCATCCGCGTAATAACTTCGTGCACAAAGTTCATGTTCAGAATGAGAAAAATACTCCTGTACAGTACAGCTGAACCAGCAGTAACATGTAAAATTACTCCTACTAGCAGTAACATGTAAAAATGTGTGTATGCTGAGAAAATACTCCTGGAGTAAAATTACTCCTACTAGCATTTGTCCATGAATTGCATTTGTCCATGAATAATGTGCAGCAACAATGTAGTTTCAGAGAAGACAATATAAATGCATGAAACAAGAAATAAGCTCACATACACACCTGGCTATTGCTTCATAGTCCATTTTACACAATGAAACTCACAATTCAAAAGCTCATATAATTTTTAGATTCATATATATTGTGTCTCACCAGTACACAAAAGGAGACCATATTGTGGCTCATATACAAAAGGAGACTATATTGTCTCATGTACAAAAGGAGACCATATTGTGTCTCATATACAAAAGACCATGCCGGAGAAGACGGTGGGCTGGGGCGTGCCAGCCGGTGGGCTCGGGTCGAAGGACGGCGGCGTGCCCTCTGGCGGGCTGGACGATGGCGGAATGCCCTCCGGCGGCATGGCCTCGAAGAACATCGGCGGCAAGGTGAAAGAGGACGCCGAGGGTCGCGGCGGCGGCGGCGACGGCGTGCCCTCCGGCGGGCTGGACGATGGCGGAGTGCCCTCCGGCGGCATGGGCTCGAAGAAACATCGGTGGCGAGGTGAAAGAGGACGCCGAGGGTCCCGGCGGCGGCGGCGGCGGCGCGGCTGCCGGTGGCGGCGCCGTCCCGGCTGCCAGCGGTGACGACGCCAAGGCTTGCAGCAGCGGCGTTACGGACTGGAGAACGGAGCGATTTGGGGTTATCCGTGGCTGTGCTTGGAGATTAGAAGTGATGACACGTGTCGACGATCAGGCAAGGTCTTCTTTGTTTCGGAAGGACCCGGGTCCTTCCAAATTTTCTTCCCTCTCTAAGAGGGGAGACTAAAAACGAAACAACATGAGGAATAAAAAAGAATTGATGTCCTAGGAAGTGGCAACAATACTTAACAAAGTGAGAATTGATCGTGCAAGCAATTGAAAAGAAGAGAGAAGGAGGCCCTCCAAGCATGTTGCAAAGGCCTCAATGACATAATCATCGATCTTATCACCTTTGCTAACATAGTCTATCTCTATTAGTAACTTTAGTCTGCTCTTCAATCTGGCAAGAGAGGGTGCCGAATATGAAGCAACCGACTTGGAAGAAATCATTGACTTTGACTACTCAAATTGCTTTGGTGTTTGCTCCTTGCACTTGTCCAACTCGCTAGGACAAGGGTCAACCAAAGAGTCTCGAGGGAGTAACAACTTTAGTAATCTCATCATCTCATGAAAGTGACTCAACGGGTCCTTTCAAATGTCAGAAGGTGGAGATCCACTCAATCTTCGAGCAAAGATGATACCAATTCCTTAGGGAAACGAGGGAGGTGATCTATCTCATCTTGTAGCGAAGATGATGCTGAATCCTCGGGGAGAGGAAGAGGACGAAGGGGGTCATCCACTCCAACTTCGTGAAGATATCACCAATTTCTCAAAGAGAGGATTAACGACATAATATAGGATCTTTGGAGCTAATAGGAGGGCAAGAACTCAAATTGGTGCAACTAACGAGACCAACATTGAGACATCGATTAGAGAGGAACTCCACATGAAGGGCACTGGGAGGGATGTGGAGCTTCTCGCAAACAGCACGAGCAACATATGTCACTAGGATAGGCAAATCTGACGCATCAAAGAACACAAGCACAAAGTTCCTCTTAGAGGAGGTCCTTTCTTTTCACGAAAAGGACGCATCAATCTTCTTCAAGGGAGGGAAGAAAGCTTAACAAGAAGGACACGGAGGCGAAGTGAGAAAAGATGATGAATGCCAAGCTGTTGGCTTGCAAAGATAAGTGCACTGGCGACACTAACGATCAATATGTTCAATACCCCAACAGTGGAGACAACGAAGTGGATCTAGACATTCTGCCACCCGACAATATGAAGATAGACACCTAAAGCAATTGCCAAACATACTATAACATGTGTGGTGGAGTCTTGGAAGTTAACCTTGCACGCTTGAAACAACGATGGAGAGCCAACAGGAGCATTCCGACATCCTTTTAAGACAAACCTTGACCCAACACTCATCATTCCCCTCCTATACGTTGCATTGGAGAAGGTAGCCATTCTCGTTGTAGGTGCACCGTGCACGTCGGAGTCCTTCACCCTATCAACAGCCTCCTCCCGCTGCCGATGTTCCTGGCCGGTGCTCCTTCCACTGATGACCTCGCAGCAAGCCCTGTCCCTGCTGATGTTGTTTCTCCGAGAGATTTGACATTGACGGCGACCCCAATGACCGACGGCAGGAGCGAGCCAACGCGGGTGGTGGAGACAAGGGGTAGGGGCACAAACAATGACGCCTAGCAATGGCGATAGTGGCAAGGGTCACGGCGGCAGCGCCCGGTGGCAGCGGCTAGGTGTAAACCCTAGTTGTCACTCGGTCGCTCGCCCTGCAATTTCAAGTTCCCAACCTGATTGTGTGGAACTGAACGGAACCTCCATAATAGTTTGTGTTATAGCCAGTAGAGTTCAAAATACCGTTCTTCACTCAAATTTTACTGCCTATCATTTTTTGATTTGTTGCAGGAACCTGTTTTCATTTTTTCACTAAATTTTTAAATTTGAATCCCAGAAAATCAGTAGCATTAATGGGAAACCAGACCATTTGAACAAAAATCGACTGATTTTTGTGGGGGCTTGGAATTGACAATGAGCAGGCCTATTTGGATAGGAAATCACTGGGGTTTACGGAAATCGACTAACTTCCCAGTGAGCCATAAACTGTTAGTTGTTGGAAGAAATAGAGGAAAGGGATCGGATATGACAAGAAATCACGTAGAATTGCATGTGTGCGCTCTTCTGATATAGGTCTTGTTCTTTTCAGCTTAAATTAAATTGGATAAAAAATTTATTATTTTTATACAAGTCAAACGAGCTGGTACTTTGTAGTATTTTTATGGAATTTTGAATAGTTTTCTTAGAATTATTATATTTATTATAATTTTTTTTATATATTTAAGATAATAATCATAACTATTTTATACTATCTCTGGTCATAAAAACAAGTCGCCGTTAATTTTTGGACACGCCTTTGACCATTCGTCTTATTCAAAAGAATATATAAGTTATCATTTTACTTTGTCATGATTTGTTTTATTATTAAACATACTTTAAGCATGATTTATATTTAAGCATGTTTGCACTAAATTTTTGAATAAGAAGAATGGTCAAAGCCGTGTCCAAAAATCAACGGTGACTTGTTTTATGACCGGAGAGAGTATTAAAAATTTTAGCAAATTTGAGTCGAAAAGAACCAGCCACGACCCCACAGTATTGTTCATCGTCATGCTGACACGGTCGGTCAAATCACACATGTGGCTATGCAATTCTGCAATCTGCATGCAGGGGCTGCAGGCTGAAGCCACCAATTCTGCGTCAGGGTCAAGCCCAGAAGGCACACACGGAAAGCGAGAACCATCCGTGCCATTTGCCATTATCCCTTTATGGATATATGCAATCCATAGCTGACGAGCTCAATTCCTTCTTCCTTTTCTTTTTTTTTTGTTCGTCTGGACTCTGGAGCCATGGCCAAGAACCTTCCAGCGTAGATGCTGTGCTTACCGAGCCACCGTCCTCTGCCATGTGTGCGGGTCGGCATCACGATTCACGACTCATCACTCCCCGGAGAACGACGTTGCCACCGTATCCAAATCTAAGCAGGTTCGACGTGATCTTCCGGGGACACTCGTCAGATCATCGTGCCATGAACGAGGCGAACCTGGACATGCCCTCGTATAGTCGTATGACCATGCACTTCTTCCAACTCCAATCACACGAGAGAGATGTCTATGACCATGCACTTGAATACCTTTACAGACCAACCTGCAACCTGCGTACGGCCAAGGATTTTTTGTGTAAACCCTAGTTGTCACTCGGTCGCTCGCCCTGCAATTTCAAGTTCCCAACCTGATTGTGTGGAACTGAACGGAACCTCCATAATAGTTTGTGTTATAGCCAGTAGAGTTCAAAATACCGTTCTTCACTCAAATTTTACTGCCTATCATTTTTTGATTTGTTGCAGGAACCTGTTTTCATTTTTTCACTAAATTTTTAAATTTGAATCCCAGAAAATCAGTAGCATTAATGGGAAACCAGACCATTTGAACAAAAATCGACTGATTTTTGTGGGGGCTTGGAATTGACAATGAGCAGGCCTATTTGGATAGGAAATCACTGGGGTTTACGGAAATCGACTAACTTCCCAGTGAGCCATAAACTGTTAGTTGTTGGAAGAAATAGAGGAAAGGGATCGGATATGACAAGAAATCACGTAGAATTGCATGTGTGCGCTCTTCTGATATAGGTCTTGTTCTTTTCAGCTTAAATTAAATTGGATAAAAAATTTATTATTTTTATACAAGTCAAACGAGCTGGTACTTTGTAGTATTTTTATGGAATTTTGAATAGTTTTCTTAGAATTATTATATTTATTATAATTTTTTTTATATATTTAAGATAATAATCATAACTATTTTATACTATCTCTGGTCATAAAAATAAGTCGCCGTTGACTTTTGAACACGCCTTTGACCATTCGTCTTATTCAAAAGACTATATAAGTTATCATTTTACTTTGTCATGATTTGTTTTATTATTAAACATAATTTAAGCATGATTTATATTTAAGCATGTTTACACTAAATTTTTGAATAAGAAGAATGGTCAAAGCCGTGTCCAAAAATCAACGGCGACTTGTTTTTATGACTGGGGAGAGTATGAAAAATTTTAGCAACTTTGATTCGAAAGGAAGAAGCCACGACCACACAGACCACAGTATTGTTCATCGGCATGCTGACACGGTCGGTCAAATCACACGTGGCTATGCAATTGTGCAACTGCATGCAGGGGCTGCAGGCTGAAGCCACGAATTCTGCGTCAGGGTCAAGCGGCGAGAACCATCTGTGCCATTTGCCATTATCTCGTACCACTGCTCTGTCTTTTTTTTTTGTTCGTCTGGAGCCAATCCATAGCTGACGAGCTCAATTCCTCCTCCCTTTTCTTTTTTTGCTCGCCTGGACCGAGCCACCGTCCTCTGCCATGTGTGCGGGTCGGCGTCACGACTCATCACTCCCCGGAGAACGACGTTGCCACCGTATCCAAATCTAAGCAGGTTCGACGTGATCTTCCGGGGACACTCGTCGGATCATCGTGCCATGAACGAGGCGAACCTGGACATGCCCTCGTATAGTCGTATGACCATGCACTTCCAACCCCAATCACACGAGAGAGATGCCTATGACCATGCACTTGAATACCTTTACAAACCAACCTGCAACCTGTGTACGGCCAAGGATTTTTTTCCCAGGCATATGGATGACGGTCTAGTTTTCGGATTAAGGGCTACTAGACTGTGTTTGTCTCTCTTGTTTTCTGGCTGTGTGTGTTTGCAGAGGCTGGAAGTTTGCCAAGACTTTGTATCTTCTTGATGTATTGTGTTTGGATGTTTTTATAAAGTTTCCTTTTTAAAAAAAAATCTGGGAGTCCCCTGCGTTCAGATCACCCTACAAATACCCAACCACCCCTCTCTTCTGCCAAGCTCTCATCGATCAGGAACAAACACTGCGATATTGAGCTAGCTAGCTAGTGAAAGCACTGATATTCGAGATCGAAGATATGGCGAGGCCTTATTACTTAGTGGCCGCATGCCTTGCTCTGCTCGCCGCGGCGGCCGGTGCAGCACAGTTCAGAGTCGGAGGGCGGCGAGGCTGGAGCGTGCCTGACGCGAGCGTCGAGCCGTACAACGCGTGGGCCGGGAGGATGAGGTTTCAGATCGGAGACCAGCTCTGTAAGCTCCACACTTGCTCTGCTCAATGGCGAACTGATGATCTCCGTGTTCTTGATCATGGCGGTGATTGATGTGCGTGTTCTTTTGGTTTTGTTTGCTTTGCAGTGTTCGTGTATCCGAAGGAGACGGACTCGGTGCTGGAGGTGGAGCAGGGCGCGTACGACGCGTGCAACACGTCGGCGTGGATCAAGAAGTTCAACGACGGCGGCACCGTCGTCACGCTCGACCGCTCCGGCCCCTTCTTCTTCGTCAGCGGCAACGAGACCAGCTGCCGCGCCGGCGAGAAGCTCGTCGTCGTCGTCCTCGCCGACCGCGGCGGCCGCGCCCCACCGGCTGCTGCTCCTTCCACGCCGCCGTCCGCCACGCCGGCGCCGGCGCCGAGCCCTTTCGCGTCGCCTCCGTCGGCCACGCCCGCAGCCACTCCGAGCTCGGCGCCCTCTCCGGCGGCTTCGGCGCCGGTGCCTGCCCCCATGGCTACCCCGAGTTCGCCGCCGTCGCCGGCCGCGCAGGCTCCGTCACCGTCGTCCTCGCCGGCCACCCCGGGAGGCGCGGCGCAGCCACCGTCTGCTTCGGGCAGCACGCCGGGAGGCGAGGGCGCAAACTCGACCACGCCGGCGTCGCCTGCCGCCAACGATCGGGGCTTGGCTGCTGCTCCGGCGGTGGCAGGCTTCGTTACATCGCTGGGAGCATGTATCGCCTACGCCATGCTCATGGTCTGAAGCGTTCTATGTAGTTAGTTCTTTTGTGCTGTGTAGTGTAAATTGGGGGTATTACTGGTACAGTAAAGAGGATTTGTTATTGTATTAGTTGTTAATGCATTGGTGGAATAATAACAATAAACGTTTTGTTACTTTTCATTTAGCTGAAAATCATTCGATTTCAGCGGCCATTTTTAAAGAAGAGATGAAGGGTTTCAAAATTCAATCATCCATTAGGGGGAGGTCGATGTTGGGTTGTGGCAAAACGATGGAATTCTTGCCGCCATCTCCAGCGATGGAATTGTTGGCGATGAACCTTCATTATGCAGAAGGAGGATTCATGAAGAAGGAAAGAGATGAAGGATTTCAGTCATCCGCAACATATGCCAGCATTATTGATCCACTATTCAATTATCACTGTATTATACAAATTTTATATTTTTTAATCACTAAGGCCCCAATGACTGGGGCCAAGATAGAACTACCATTACACATGCTCTTAGAGCATCTATAGGATGGAGTAAATCTGGAGCATTAGATGGATATCGTGCGGCTAAAAACAACTATAAATCTTAGCTATTTTAAGCCGCCTCTAGATTGGTCAGTCCCTAATAAGAATCAGTATGATCGTGCTTATCCGCTACTCCATTCCAGCCAGGTAAACAAAGACTGTCAAGCATGGTGAAAATTAATTATCGAAACAAGCGAATAATTAAATATCATAAAAAAAACAGTTCTTTAAAACAATGCTTTCACGTACAAATAAAATATAAAAGAAAAATATAGATGAATAGTGAAAAAATATGTATAGCGCCTAGGACATCCTAACTTCTGACCCATCCCATTGGAGATTCTCTAACAAGCCTCAGACATAGGAAGCAGAGTTCAAATGCTTTCTGAAACACAAGAAACAGAAGTGTTCAAATGCTCTTCAAATAGCATGTTTCAATCAGCTTAAAAAACCACCGGAAATACCAAAAGCTAAGCAGGATCGATACAGGGGCAAAAAAACACTCCATTACAAGGTTCTATAGATTGAAATGCCTGTTTCACATAAATATGAAAGGGGATACCTTAACCATAGCAGGATTCATGCAACAACATGGATTCAACTAACAGTAAATGATCCTCAACATAGAGGAAAATTAAAGTTCCTCTTGGTAGGAGTAAAATCCTGATTGCCACCACAACAGATGCCAGATAGCCAGAAGAAGGCACCTATAGCCTCCTTCCCCTCCTACCACCCTTTCTGCGAGTGCTGTCAGTTGGAACAGGAGTCACATCCTCTGCAACAAATAAACAAAATATATTATCATTAAGAATAAGCTAGATTATATGGTGATAATGATAATTCTTAAGTCAATATAAGAGTTGTTTACCGATGCGTCCAATTTTCATTCCAGAACGAGCAAGAGCCCTGAGAGCAGCCTGAGCACCCGGTCCAGGCGTCTTGGTCTTGTTGCCTCCAGTGGCACGAAGCTTAATATGCAATGCAGTAATACCAAGCTCCTGAAGGCACAAATTAATTAGAAACTACATATCTGGAGAGAGCACCTAAAGGCTAATTCTAATCAAGTACCGACAATTCATACTAATTTAGCATACATAGTGTCCAACAAATATACACAAGACAGTGGTAAAAATTTTCGAAGCAAAAGAAATCAATACATACCTTGCAACGTGCAGCAACATCTTGCGATGCAAGCATAGCAGCATAAGGCGACGATTCATCACGATCAGCCTTGACCTTCATGCCACCTGCATTTTTTGAGCATCATAGTTACCATTAAGTGCAATTATTGGTTAGTGCCAATGCAAGCAATGGCACACATAAAGATACATACCAGTGATCCGAACCAATGTTTCCCTCCCAGACAAGTCAGTCACATGCTGCGCATTAAGACTGACAGAGTCAATATTGAAATATTGATAAGCTAACGAGAAGTGTATTGGTTCATTAAGAAATTCTACTTACAATGAAGGTATCGTTGAAAGATGCAAAGATGTGAGCAACACCAAAAACATACTCCCCTTCACGGACAGTGGGTCCAAGAGTGACGTTGTCCTCCTTGGGCTCCCTGGTCTTCCTCTTCGACTGCCAAAATAATCCATTGTTTGACTTTTTTTACAAATTTGAATTTACTACTTGAAATGATAACAACGATTCTAGTTCTCGGTAGAGCACAACATAGTTAACCACCTTTGATATTATCATTCAGCAACAAATCCAGTTCTCAGAAGAGCACATAGTTAGCCACACAGTTGATATTAAAATTGATGCTACACTTATCAAGCACAGCAAATCCTAGCAAAGTGCAAACCAACCATTTCTTGATGCAACAAGCAAGACAAGCACAATAGTGTGTATTGTGAACAATCATGTGCAGTTCCAACCCAGATATTGGAATATGAACAATTGTTATAACATGGCATAGGAACCAAGCCACAATGGTGCAAAATAATGAACACATCCCAACCAATTCGTCATCCAAGCAAGTTAATTTAATTCACCTAAACTACTCTATTCCCTTAGAGGATCCTCAATTGAAAACAACTGAACCACCTTCCTTTCCTCAACTTGACTGTGTGCTGCATGACTTTTTCATTTTCTTTCAAACCTTGTTTTGCAGTTATTTTGTATCAGATTGTAAGACTTGAGCCGTGTACTTCTTACGATGTAGAGGCCGGCTGCAATTCCATTATCTAAAAATCTTCCTTCCCCCTCCAATATATGTCCGCATCTATCTAAAGAGTAAATCTCCGAGAAATCCTCAACGCCGACAGCATCATATTGCAGCAACTTACTGCTCCACGCAACGATTAAAAACAACCTGCAGTCCTGCACTACATTTGTCTCCCCATATCATCCGTCATATTGCAACCTATCGATGTTATGTACGAGCATACAGAATATAATCCAAGCTCCAACCAAAAAAAAAAAATCCCAATCTTTGAATTTTGAAACCAACCCCTCAGAATGGGACAGCTACCCATAGACCAATCGAACACTTGTATCTAGAATTCCAGATCCGGAAACGAATCACAAGCACACGAGAAAAGGCACCAACCATGGTTGCGCGAGGCGGCGGGGGATCGGAGCCGAGCGCGCCTGGTTGAGCTCGCCGCCGCCGCCGAGAACTCAGGGGGTGGAGAAGATGGGGGCGCGTGCTTTATTCATCGCGCTCCCGGTTTTGTCCTCTCACTTCTCTCTCTGCAGGTGGGGCCCGTCCTTGCATTCAGGGCCTGGTGGTAATTATTACTACCTATCAGGCCGAGCCCGAGATCCCTTCCCTCGTGGGCCATTGGGCTTGATCGCTTCTTGGAGTTGGGGTCGTGCTGAGGGGTGTAAATGGGTCGGGTACCCGACCCGTATCCGTTCGGAAGAATAATTTACCGGAAAAATCGGGTACGGGTCCCTTTTTTTCGGGTACGGGTTCGGGTAATACCCTAAAACAATATTCTCGGGTACGGGTCGGGTATAGAAATAGGCGTACCCGGTCAATACCCGTAATTTCGGGTCGGGTACGGGTACCCGATTTTTTTTTTTTTTTGAGAAATTGGTACGGGTACCCGATTATTTTGTAATTTCCGGTACCCGATTTACACAACCCAGTCCGGCCGTCCGCACTCCGCAACAGACAGCCCAGTCCGGCCCAGGCGCCCAGGCCCAGCTCCTGTCTGCCTGTCTCTCTCACTCACCTCTCTCTCAAGCTCCCATAGTCCCACGGCGGCCAACCCTAGTGTGACGCCGCCGTCTCCTCCTCGCCCCTCGGTCCAGCGCCGCCGCCCCCTCCTCGGTCCCGCGCCGCCGCCGACTCGGACCCGCTCCGCCGCCCCCTCGTCGGTCCCGCGCCACTGCCGCCCTCTCCTCGTTCTCGCGCCGGCGCCGACGCGGGCCAGCGCCGCCGGCCCCTCCTCAGTCCCGTGCCGCCGCCAACTCGGTCCAGCGCCGTCGCCTCCTCCTCAGTCCAGCGCCGCCGCCCCCTCCTCAGTCCAGCGCCGTCGCCTCCTCCTCAGGCCAGCTTCGCAGGTAACGGCTGTAAAGACTAGCATGTCTGCACTCGGCATTCAGCAACAACTGATTGATAGTTAGAAAGGCACTACCTAGTTCGCAGGTAGTCATGGTGTCCTGTGCAAACGCATGGAACAACAGGACTGTATAAACCGCATCAACTGTTGCCGAATTTCAGAAATGGCCTTCTTTTCTTTTTCTGATCAGGAGGCTAGCTAATTAATTAGAAGAAGAGATCATGCAAAATAATAGAATTTGCACTCTTTTACCAGTATTAAGATTTCAAACTTAGGTTACTAGGTTTCATTGAGTATGGCATAAACATCTCATACATCTTTTTTTCACCTGTTTTTCGTGAGCCTGTGTCGCGCATCTTTCTGATTCACTTTGCTATCAACAAAAGAGAAAAAAAGGAGTTCGAGATTTTCATACCAAATGTTTTTATTTTTAAACTTACTGAACAGATGTAGTTAGGCATGTTGGTGTTAGCCTTTCCCCTCACTTTGTTGGTTTTTATATTCTGTAGAAGCTATAGAAGCCTTTTATCTGTAATTTGCAAAGTTCTAAAAATAAAATTTATGAATTATGAAGTGATTGAACATTGGCATAGTACTACTTAGGTTGGTTGTGCCTTGTGGAATCATTGAGGGGGTGTATTGTTTAGTTTCATGGTTCCATGTTTGATGTAGACATGTAGCATCATTTTAGGAAGGTGGTTCAGTTGTTTGCTTGGTGGGGCTGGCATTTTGATGCAAAATGTACCTGTTAAACCTGGCCCATGGAAACACAAGTTATGGTATCTTAATCTGGCTGGTTCATTTGGGGGCAAGCTGGAGTACTTAGGCTGCCTAGCTGGGATCAACTGGTTCGAACAGGCCAAGACTAGGACCACTGAGATGACCAATTGCTACAGAAACAAAAAGAGATCTTGTTTTGTTCTATACTCTGGGTAAAAACAGTGGAAAATCTTTTAAATCATGGTATATTTGACACAACTAGTTACTTAGAAAAGGACCTTGGTACTTCCAAAACCTGTTGCATCTAAAAAACAAATCTTCTTGAGGACTCTGCTTAAGTGTGAAGCTGTGCCCGGCTGCACCTTTATGAATTATGATGAATTTTCCCGGGGGTGACTAGTAACTAGTTTCTTCTGCACATACTCGTTCCTTCCGGTGGCCAACCAACAATGAGCGTTGTTACCCTGAAGATAACGTTTTTTATCTGAAGAGTGTTCATGTATGAACATGTGATTTGCAGGGAGGAACCGACCGAACCATATACTTACCTGCAGCTGGATCCTCCCAAGAGAGTGGAGGTCAAGCTAGAGTAAAAAGCACCGAAATCCTCAATAAGAGCGTATTTATTTCATAGTGAGTCTCTTTTTACCTTTGAATCATGATTTGTCTCATCCTTGGGATCATATTGAGCACAGTGCCTTGTGCCTGGATGTTCATAAAAGTAATAATATGACAAAATTGATCCAGAAAATTGCCTTTTTCATGAGGTGAATTACTGAATTCCTTGAAATTTCTGTTGCTGAGGTAAAAACTGTCCCTTCTCTGAATCTACAATATGACATGTACTTTCATGTCCAGCTGTTCTGGGCCTTGGGAGTTAGTTTCTTGCTGATCTTTTTTGGCCCCCACCAAATGGCTTCTGACGCAGGGTTGCATACTTGCATACGGTGCTGCCTATCTGTTTGGCTCATAAAGGACTCGTATAGCATGTCAATTGCTTGTAGGCATGTTTGATTCCTGCACTTGTCAGTACATGGTTAAATGAATTGACATAAACGATGATTGATTCCTGAACTTGGCAGTACATGGTTAAATGAATGAGATATAACCAATTTCTTTGGTTTATTTCAGCCATTTTTATGCAGTAAAAAGTCATAAAGGTAGAGTTGAACGTTTCTCGAAGCTGTTTCCTTGACGCCTTTGAAGTCACTTCTCGAAGCTCTACCAAACCAAAATCTTTCTCCTCAAAAACGAACCGGTCGCTTTGATTCCTCGAAGCCTTTTCTTGAAGCTCTTGATGTCACTTTTGAAGGTTAATTGAACTACTAACTTCTAACGCTTCTCCAAGCTTTCGAATTCCAGCCGTGAAGCAATAGCCATGCCATTCCCATTTGAAACAAACTGCTTTGCTTCCTGATCATGCCGTATTAAAGCTCAAGGGTGTACATATCTACATCCAGATAATACGAGCACGAACGCGCGCAAGCAATGCGGCTGGGCGCTCTCGATCGAGAGACCATCCCATTGCCAAGAACAGCTGTGACTGCAGCCAACCCATTGACCCCGTGGAGTGTCTCCTCCTTGTCGTCGTCTTCGTCGCCGGCTCGCCGCGCCCATCACCGCCTGGCCGCACCTGGTCTCCGATCGCCATTCACTATCGCCGTCGCCATCGGCGACCTCACGGCGCACAACCTGCCCGTCAACCAGGCATCCGTATTCAAGCTCTGCGTCTGCAGAGCATCTCTGAGATATCTATGATGCACACATGCATATGCAGTATGGGCTTATGGCCTCATGGGCATCGATCGATCGCAGGCAAACTCGTCAGCGTCCAGCGTTGCACTGCAAATGAATCCGATGCTACAGGAATCACACGCACCTCCACGCCTCAGCTGACAAAGATGTCAAGGTCCCTAGCGTTTTCAAAAAAAATTTAATTTTTATCAGCTCTCGGTGGAGCTCTAAAAACATCATCGATCCAAACCTAATTTAAATCAAGCTGTCCACTATTTACACAATCTTTCAAACATTTTATCCTCTTCTATTTTATTTGCTTTAGTGATAGAGCGGTTTAAGTTCAAGATCACACTATGGTACATGGTTACATGTGATCGCTTGTCGTTCGTCGCACGCGCGATTAGCGAGCATTAAGACTACGCCTTCCTCCATAATTTGAGCGGCCAACGGAAGACATTGATGGCTCTCGTCGACGGGTGACCAGCCGGCCGGTCTCGATCGATCGCCGTCGGCGGCTGATCGAGCGGCGCCGCCATGACACCCCCGTACGTCTGATCATGGCTTCCTAGCTAAACTTGCAGGCTGGATCGATGAGTACATTCGTTCCTAAAATGAATTAAATGGCGAAGTGCTCCGGCTTCTAGAGGATATTGCTGTGCTCGCTGAAAATCCAGTGGACCTAACGCTCTATGTGCAGCAGCACTCCGTACTTGGGTTCCTTAAAGCCCCGTCATGTGTGGGTTGACGGGTTACATGCCAAACAAATCCGCATTTTTTTTTTTTGTCTTTGGCCATGTTTGTTTCAGCTGAAAGTTGTTGAAAGCTTTAATCTGAAATAGTCGTGACCCTTCAAGAGACGTCTTAAAGAATTCAAAAAATTATGAAAAAAACATTTTACGAACTCTAAGAAGAGCCACTTGAAACTCCACGAAAATGACTACAAAGTGTTTGACCTATACAAAAATTATAAATTTTCATTTAATTTAATTTAATCTAAAACAAATAAGGCCTTTACCTCTAAATCCCCCGTTGCATAGTCAGCATCGCACGTGTCATTGTTAAACCTGTTAACAAATTCATTTTTAAAATGGATTTTGGTAGGTGTTTATTTAAATTGGATTAAGAGATGACGCATAGCTATTTGTAGCCATGTGTGATGCTGCCAGGTAACCCATATTTCATCAATATCGTCCTCTTTATAATATTTGGATCTAATTGAAGTGGTGTCAAATATCCAACTTTGAAAGCTTTAGATCAGGTAGAAATGCGAGAGCGAGACAGGTGCATTTTGCACTTCTTTTATATAAACTCTTATACTAAATCACTCTTTTCTTATAAGCGCAATCGATCTGAGTTTAGATGCGTACATGAGATATGTATGGTTCACTACAAGGATCTCTATTAGTGTCGTCGGCCAAAACCGACTACACAAGTCAAAATACCGACGACACAGGTGCTTGTCGTCGGCTGGCTGACGACACGGCTCGGACGACAGCAATTTGGTGAGGAGTGCTCGTGAACCCGACCCCCTCCTAGGCGACTCCCCTCCAACCCTAGCCTCCCTCGGCAGCGGCGGTGCCCTCTTGCTTGGGCCAACGTTGTCGGCGCCCTCGGGTGTCGTTGCCCTCCTTGGAGGCTTCGTTGTGGAGTTTCCCGCCTTTCGAAAGTTAGGGTGAAAACCTAGGTCTGGACAGGCGATGGCGGCGACCGTGTTGTCTCTACCTTGTTGAAGGCATAGGCCAATAGGCCTTTCGCACTGCAGGTTGGCTACTCCCGGGCCGTGCTTCCTACTTGTGAGCATGCTTTGCGACTGCAAGTGCGGGTCACTGGTGTTGCTGTTCGAGCATCCTTTGCGGTGGTGGCGGGCGGCGTCCCTCTCCTTTTGACCCCTCTGCACATCCTGTCTGGTGGTGATAGCTAGCAACCTTAGGACCTTTGCTTGCTCCGTGTTGTAGGTTTGCGGTGTGCCTGGGTTTTTGGCCATGCATCCCTTGTGGCGAAGTTGGTTTTGGCTCGTGCACTCTTGGGTGTTATGGGCTGGTGTGCTCAGGCTTTGCCTAATTGTTCGGCGTCGTGTGGCGATCCCCGCTTGGTCGGGTCGCGATGTTTCCCTCTCCCTTCTCCTTCTCTTTCTCTCTCCCCCTTTTCTCCGGTGTAATTGTTGTATTTTTCTCTCCTTCTTGAATGAAATGGCAGAGCTCCTGCCCTTTGCGTTTAAAAAAAGAAGATATGTATGGTTATTTTTTTCCCTTAAAACTGTAAAAGGCTGAAATTGATTGAGCTTCCATGGGTAAAACAATGCTATAGCAAGCCCATTAAAATGTCATCTGCTACGACTGGATGCGAAGATTATGAACTGATGATACACACACATATAATTTGGGCCCTAAACGCCAGGGAGGGCATGTGCAACACATATTTCGATAGGCGCGCAGTTGATCAGTTGCTTTCGTTAATTAAGTGGAAGAACACCAATGAGTATGAGTAGCTGGCGCTGCTGCTACATCTCTGCACGTTTACCTAGGCAATTAAGACGTCTCTGTCATGCACAATTGCGCGTACGAGCCAAATTAAGGGAGGACACGATGTGACGATGACATGCATACATGAACACGAGATCGACATGGATATATATATATCTCGATCGATCATGCATTCATGCGCATGCATGGCTGATAGCTAGCTGTGCCCGATTGCACTACACATACACGTAAATAAGTAAAAACACATGAAACCTCCGCTCTCTCGCATACATGATAGCAGCTACTCTCCGCCGTAGTTCGACCGACGACGCGCTGGACGTACACGTACTGGCTCCTCCCCTACTGACAGATCACAAAGCAATATTGTGACACCCTGACGCTGACATACACGGCATAGCTCTAGCTCGATCAGCACTCAGCATTACACGTACTGCACGTGCCAGTGTACGTACGTTGCATGTGCATGCATGCATGCCGGCCGCAGTGCGTACGTATGCGACACAAATTCACCCAATTGTAAAAGCAAATTAACCAACCATATGTACTGGTGGTAATTAATGGCGCAGTAATAAATGTACTGTAGAGTGTATGTGCTATCATGAGGCGTTGTGTGGTGAATGGTGATCAAGCGGCAGCGTGTGGATCTACGGCGGCCGGCCGGGCCGGAGGAGCACCGGAGTTACTCCGGTGGCCCGCCGGAGTTTAATTCCCCACCTGTTTTCACCTACATCCATCCATCCCGGCCGTGTCGCGTGCATATATACCTGAGGATAATACGGAGATTCGTCATATTTATCCGATCTACGGTGATACAGTGGAACTAATATATATCCAGTCGTAGAAGGGAATATATAAACGCTTCATTGATTATAAGGATCCAATATGTTCTTTTTCTTCAACGCAATAGCTACACACCACTTCAATAAAAAGATTACAGTCAGCGAAGAGGGAGCTCGTCGGCCGAAATCCTCCTGTCGATGCATCAGGGATCAGATCATGATGGGCAAGTGCTCATGCTCATTAGCAATATGCTTATACTATATCGATCGAGCTATGTACACTCGGTCTAAATCAGAGACGGTTTACTTGACATGTATTACAAAAATTCCTATATATATTCATTCCAAACACGACCTCTTTGCAATGAGTTTGGAAAATATATATTCACGTGGTGGGAGGATAGATCCATGGGTTGGATTCAATTGGGTGTGAATTGTGAAAGATGGGAGGTAGCAGGAGGAGCTGGATCTATTTATTGGTGGTTATTGCTGTTATTTCCGGGGAGGGGTTATTAATGTGTGCATGTGAATCTCTGGGCGATCGAGCTGCCCGGCCAGTCCTTCACAGGCAAGCTGATTGAGCTAGTTTTATCCTCTCTCCCAAGCAGTAAAGACTAAAGAAGGCAGGCCGATCGGCTTTAATTAGCTGGTTGCTAGGGCACGATTGCTGGTGCGCTTGACCGGCCGGCCGCTGCATGTTTTACTTCCTTAGTATAATGACATATCAAAAAGATTGCTAATAATATTTAAAGCCATTAAAACTAATGATAATGACACATAGTAGACGGCAGCTTAGAACATGTGCATCACCCCCTCTATCAAGCCCTTGCATCAAGCCTTAATGCAGCATGCACACACACAAGCAGCTGCACATGCAGTGGGTTTTTGATTTTTTTGGGCGCCATTTACTGTAGCAACAGTGAAATGCAGACCCTGCTGGGGATGCTCTTATGATAATGTTTTCAGCGGGTGGCAACTCTCTCAGCTCCACCTAGCTCGAGCCGACACAACCATGCACCGGCGAGGCATACTGGCGAGCGCCCCCCGCCGGCGAAGACGCGCGAGCATCAGCACTTTGATCGCGCAGAGAGTACTTCAAGATCGCATCTAGCTACACTACCCTCTCACACATTTTATTTTCTTATAAAAAGCCTTTTTTTCAAATTCTCAACAACCAAGTCCTTCTATCTTCTCTATCCCCTTCGCACAAGATAGTTGCCACCCACTAACATGACTATTGGCAACCATGCTGCTTAGTCCATACCCAAGCCACGCTGGCCAAGGGGTTAATTTGGCTCAGCGCGGATGAGACACGCCATCTAGTGCCATGTATGCATCGACTTTAAGCACCGCTACATAATAGGATACCATTCATGATGGAATAGGATACAACAAATACGTCGTTCTCTCTCCCTGTCTCCTCCTCCTTACTGCTCTGTCTCCATCCTCATCGTTTTCACCTTGCGACTCTGTCTTCACGATTGCCGAAGTTGCTCGACGCACCTCCCCCGACCCACCGCCACCTCCGATCACTACCCGCGGCCGTCGCCGCTCTGTTGTTAGCTAATCTTTCTGTCACTACGTCCGCCTAGCCCAACCCAGGTGTGCTGATATATATGCGCCTGCCGTCGCCTCCCTCCTCCTACCGTCAATCCGTTGTCTTCCCACCCGCCCTTTTAAGCTTTTGGAAGGGAGGGAGGCACATAGAATCTTCCCCCGAATCCTAAGGGGACAACGTGGCCGAAAAAGAAGGAAATGAAAGGTGGAGGGCGTCTCAAGGAAGACGGTGTGGAAGCGTGACAGAGACGGATACACAAGATACCCGTCGGTAAATATTTCTCATGGAGTTAACCCTTTTCCAAATTGGCACAGGCTTGGCTGCTTTAGCAGTGTGGTGACTACAGACATCCACACTAGCACTGTTTGCACACCAACCGTTGCTCTCATACATAAAAGCCAAGCATGAGCGTTGATGCATCAAATGGCCGTCGAACACACATCAAAGTCCTTGATTATTGAAGAAATTAAATGACACGGGTGCATGTCCCAATCCAATGTCCGTCAAGATCAGGCTAAAAACCGGGCTAAATCATGGAGCCAAACGATATATTCCATCCTTTACTGCCACAAAGAAAAAACGATACTCCATCCTTAATTTACTAAAAGGGGCAATTGTGTTTTTACCCTTCTTTTGAGAGCTAATTGTGATTTTATCCTCATTTTTTTTAGATTGTGATTTTGCCCTTAATTTTCAAGTTTAAGACCACATTTGCCCCTATTCCATTAAGTATACTTAATGATGTTAATGACACTTGACTTTTCAAATTTTCCCTCATTTTTATTAGTATATTATACATGTTTTGAAGACATTATTCAAAATATTTCAACGGTGACATGATAGTTCACATGAACTAGTATTTCACAATTACATCATAGATCAACATTGAAAAATTTTGATAATATTTTAGGTTGAAATCATACTAAACAACCATCACATAAGGGATCCAATGCTTAACGTCAAAAGTATCAATATCGAGCAAGCACCAATGTAGAACATAGCTTCTCTTCTCAGGATTATGCATACATATACATATGTCTATTTGATGATCTAAAAACTTGTTTGTCGTCAGTCTCACAAAATTCATACCTCAATCCATAGTGTATAATACTACAAATGAGTGGTATGAATCAGTAGGGGCATGTTCTTCGTTCTTAATTAGATTACTAATGCGATGGATCGATGGGTAAATCCAAAGAGCAAAGCTTGGACTTACCTCCTGCGTCCTTCACAGAGCCGTCGCGCCGGTTGCCACACAGCCACTCGTGCCGCCGCGCCACTCCGCCGCCCGCGCCACCGCACAGCCTGCTCGCGCCGCCGTGCACCTGCACGCGCCGCTGCTAGGCTGACCGCTGTGTTTTCTTTTTTGTTCCTTTTTTTATGAGGTGGCCTCCCTTTTTATTTAATTTTTTCCTTAATTTATTTTGGATGCTTGGCTAACGGAATGCAAAGTGAGGGCAAACGGTCCGTTCAATCTTTAAAAACAGGGGCAAATTCACAGTTCGGAAATATTGAGGGTAAAATCATAATTAGATCTCAAAAGCAGAGCAAAAACACAATTTTCCCTTACTATAAAAACGAGTCCATCACCTGCAATATATCCGATGTTTCACGGCTAAAATATATGAATGAATCCATGCATGCATGCAATCCTACACAGTGCACAAGATCGTCGATAAAATCTACGTGATTTTTTCTCCTAGCTAGCTGTTTTACGGCCAGGAGGTAGTATTTCACGGTAGTGTACTTAAGTTGAACAGTTCATATATGTCATCTGTTCTCAAAAATAAAAAAAATTGCCATTCAGGTGTAAAATAGCTATTTTTTAGACATGCAAGCAATATATATGAGGTGATTGAGCAGTAGTAAGTACACTTGAGGATCAAATCATCAAGGGAAGAAAGAGATATTGAACGCTACAAATCAAAGAGAAGCACTAGAAGAAGAAGAAGAAGCCATCAACCCAGGGAGCAACTAGAAACCGTTCGATCGTGGAGTATTTATAGCGTGATTAATCAACTTAACCACGAGATTAATAGTTAATTAATCCGTGGAGGAGGAGGAGGAGGGGGAGTGGCGGGAGCGCTCGACGAAGGCGGCGCGGAGGGGGTTCTTCATGACGACGGTGAAGGCGAAGGTCTCGGTGGGGTCGGGGGGGCCGTCGCCGGCGACGGGGAGCCACCGGAAGGCGCGGACCATGTTGGCGAGCATGAGCTGGATGTGGAGGACGCCGAGGGTGGCGGCGGGGCAGATGCGGCGGCCGGCGCCGAAGGGCATCATGCGGAGGGCGCGGGTGCCGGTGATGTCGGTGTCGAAGCCCTCGCCGCCGTCGAGGAAGCGCTCGGGGCGCCACGCCTCCGGGTCGGGCCACGTCGCCGGGTTCTCCGTCACCCACGCCGTGTAGAACTCCACGCTCGCGTCCGCCGGCACGCGGTACCCGCCCAGCTCCGTGTCCCTCGTCGCCGCGTGCGACAGCACGAAGTGGCTCGGCGGGTGCCGCCGGAACGTCTCCTTCACCACCGCCTGCGCGCCGCCGGCCGCCGCGCCAACAAAACAATTCATAAAAACAAACAACAACGCCACAATTATTCATTTATTATGTATATACATTTACATTGGCGCAATGCTATCGAAATCGCTGCTATAACTGTGGCGGATAGACAGGAGGTTACTTCCATTGTCTAAATATATCATCACTAATTTTCTTCTAAAAAAACATAACTGCTACGTCACCAGTTGTAGCTATGATCCATTTGGAACATAAGAATTTGAGCGGTTTCATGGTGCAAAATGATTTTTTTTTTCTCATGTAGAGGAGATTATACTTTAGATCTAACCATGCTACTTCAAAAGGTAATCCACAAAACTGTACAAACGTG
The DNA here is from genome assembly GCA_005191435.1 of Raddia distichophylla. NCBI lineage: Eukaryota > Viridiplantae > Streptophyta > Magnoliopsida > Poales > Poaceae > Raddia > Raddia distichophylla. Next base: position 381,017 of record SPJY01000982.1, on the reverse strand, counting down.
TAGTAAAAAAATTCTAAGTAACCAGCACTGTTAGCTAAAAAAACCATGAACAATTCATAAACATTGTAGTGTACGGTAAAAAAAGCTCATGAATTTGGTACAAACATTCTGGTCTATGCTATTACCCGACAAAGATCGAAATTCACATGTTCTAACTGTGACCTTAAATCAAGCCTAATACGCGCGCGAGATGCATAATTAGCAGGAACATGTTTTATCCCAAATTATATGCACACCCATCACTCTCACTGGAGGATATTTGCAGGTGAACAGTGCAAGGGACGAATGTTGTTGACCTCTAAACCCCCATCACTGGTCCTTTTCTTGACAGAAGAGCATACATACCTGCCGTGTTTCCTAGAGAATAATTGGCGTTTTGGCACCAGCATGCTGCCGCCAGATCGGCGTTTTAATTCCAACGTCAAGTAATTAGTAGCCGCAATCTTGGTTCGTAGGTTGGATCGAAAAGAAAATAAAAAAGGGGGGAAAATATGAAGTAACATGGGACCAATCGAGTGATGGTGATTGCTGCTCGAGCTCAGCTAGTTCGTTAGCTCATCAGTCAACCAGCAGCCACCAATTCCTGGCGCTTTCTCGTCCTTGGGGGCAAATCCGAGGAAATGCTCGTCGAAATTTTAAATTTTTACGCGAAGTGACGAGGGGTTCGGTTTGGATTCCATGGAAATTCGTTTGGATTCAGATGTGAAGAGTGGTTATACCTGCAGGTAGGGCATGGCCTCGACGTCGGACTCGGTGATGCGGGCTGTCTTGCCGGCCTTGGAGACGACCTCGTCGTGGAGCTTCTCCTGGGCGGCGGGGTCGAGGACGAGGTGCATCATGGCCCACTCCAGCGCGGTGGCGCTGGTGTCGGTGCCGGCGCTCATCACCTCGGAGCAGAGGGTGACGAGCTCCTCCTCGCCGAGCCGCTTCCCGCGGCCCGGCGGCTCCAGGTCGAAGAGCGAGTCGACGTACGCCTCGCCGGGGAGGCTCATCATCTCGACCTCGCCGCCGGCGTTAATGGCGACGGCGCCGGACTTGAGGAACTCCCGGCGGGCGCGGACGAGCGGCGCGAGGCAGGCGAGCTGGCGGCGGCGGAGGTTGCGGGCCTCGGTGAGCTGCTTCGTGAAGAGCGGCGTGAGGAGGGGGAGGAAGTCGGGGAGCTTGGGCATTGTCATCATCATGACGTCCTTGAGCACCTCCTCGATCTCGACGATGAGCTCGTCGGGGATCTTGGCGCCGAAGCAGATGCAGATGAGGATGCTGCAGATGGTGAGGCGGCAGTTGGCCATCATCCGTACGCCGCCGGTGGCGGCGAACTCGGCGCGGATTCGCCGGAGGTGGCTGTCCACCGCCCACTCCCGGATCCACGAGAAGCCCTTCACCCGCGGCGGCGACACGATCTCGGCGACGAAGTTGCGGCGGAGAGCGCGCCAGAGGGGCCCGTAGGGGGCGGAGTTGACGGTGCACTTGCCGACGCTAAAGAGGAGCCTCGTCGGCGAGTCCTCCGGCCGGCTGGCGAACATGGGCCCCTGCTTCACCAGCGCCTCGTGGATGAGCTCCGCCGACGTGACGACGATCAGCGTGCGCTGCCCCATCCGCATCGTGAAGATGGGCCCGTACTTCTCCCGGAGGTCGCGCACCACGTACATGAACGGCCGCCGCTGCAGGATCACCTGGAACAGGTTCCCCACCACCGGCCACCCCGGCGGCCCTGGTGGCAGCCCGTCGGCGCCGCCCGTCTTCGAGCACCGCCGCCACCACATCGCCGCCAGCACCGCCGCCGACGCCAGCAGCAGCACATCGTTCACGTCCATCTCCCTCTCTCTCCCCCTCTCCCTCTCCGCTCTCTTCTTGGATGCCGGTGGAGCTCGAGCTGAGCTCGCCGGCGGCGATGCAGTAAGTGTGCGAGTGAGGTGGTATACCACTGGGGGCGGGGTGGGTGGAGCGATATATAGCGGAGGAGGGAGATCGGCTGTACTGTGGCGGCATAAATGCGCGCCATCTACCATCTGAAAGCAGCCATGAATGCTCCAGTGTATTCTTCAATGCGAGCTTGTGAAAGCTCTGAGCCATGGAGAAGAGAGGAGGAGCAGCTGCAGCTCAGCCTGGCTAGCCATGGCTCTATCGCCGCTGGTTTTCCTCGAAGCCAACCTACTAGAAGCCGGCCGCGCCACTGCATGCGATCGCCTTCAATGCCGCGCGCGGTTGGGAAGACGACGACCCAGACGGCCGGCCGGACGGACGGACGCGCCATCGATGCGGTGAAAGAAATTGCGCGGGTAAAAACGCGCGCGTACTCCCCACAATTGAACCGCTTCTCAACCTCGTCACGGTTTCGCGCCAAAAGCTCCCGGCTTTTCGCCTCCTTCGAGATTGACGCGGCAGCCGAACTGCCTCCCAACATTTCGGCATTAGAGGCGGCGAAATCGGTTAGCCATCTCCCGTCAGCTCGTGACCGGCGATCGGAAAGGCGACGGATTGGGCGAGGCGCCGGCGGAGGGGAAGGCTCATCAACGCCCTGGCCTTCTGTTGCGATTTGATGGAGACCGGAGGGGGTGCTTGAGTGCGAAAGCTCGGTCTAGCTCATGAGCAGGGACAGGAACAGGGCAGCCGTTAAGCTGATAGTCATGGATGGCACGGCATTGGTAATGCTTGGATTAGACTGGGATGCCTGCCACTGTAAGTGTCCGGCTGCTGTTAGTTGGGAGCAAGGGAACAGGAGTAATTAACTTGCCTGCCCATGGAGCAATATCCCTAATTAATAGTATTGGGTTTTTTTCCAGTAGCTGCAAGTGCACAAATTAATATGTAATTCTCTCTTTGTTTATGCTCTGATGATGATGATGATGCTGTCCCATTGATGGTGTTTCCTTACCTCAGCATTGATGCCCGGTTGCAATTTTTTTAGTGTCAACATGCCGTGTTCTTGATTTGTTGCAAAGGACCAGGAAGGTGAGCGAGAGTCATAATGGTTCCTGCGCCCACGCAAGACTGGCCAGATCTGGTTAATAGCACACCAGCTAACTCAGAGTGATACTGTCCGCACGGCATGTAGGTTTGTCTGGTAAGATTCCGAAAAAAAAATCAGATTGTGTGATATGGTAGTGTCAAATGGCCTATGAATCATATATATGAAGTACATTGCAAAAGGAACACTTCTTTCAAGCTCAAATAGCTCAGGTTAGCAGGACAGTTTAGCCGTTCACAGATTTGTTTTCATTATGGCATATTGGCATGGCATATGATCATAGATCAGGGTTCAGTGAGAAAGGGAAGTGATATGACATGTACTTTGGAAAAATCCCCTTTTTTACAAAAAGAACCTTTTGCACAGCATGAAGCATTGCCAACCAATTGGGAAAACGTCGTAGAATACATATCACATATCAGAGATAAAACCCAATGGTAAGGGGAAAAAAGGATTCCTGGATCCTATTACAAGTATACCGCTGTTATCTACTTCAGTATGTTATATTGGTAATGTACGAATGGCAGCTTTGTCATCTGAATTCTGAAAGACTCAAATCTGAAGGTATCTCTATGCTGAAGCGACAGACTGTGCGTCTGAGGATCCTGCAGCTTGATTATCCTTGTCAATTGATCTCCGTTTCATTGCTCTCCTAATCTCTTCTTCCTTCTTGTCGACAAATTGCATCAGATCTTTGAAGCTACCAAGGCGTGTTGGCCTTGGTTTCGCCTGCTGCATTTCAGGAATAGTGGCAGTGACAGCATCTGCTTCAGTGGGATCACCAGCAGCTCCGGTATTGGAGTACTTGCTATACTGCCAGCAAACCCTTGCAAAGAACACCACCAGAGCGAAGACGCATATCAGAGCACACACCAGGAAAAGGCCCCAAAAGCTTCCCAGTCCAAGCCTGGTTGCTCCCACTCCATCGTCATCAGAACTGCAACTCGGTCGTGTAAACCACTCATCATGAATTCTCTGAAGCCGGCCACTCTCTGAAAGTTGAAGGATGGCAGTTGATAAGTCCGCAGCAAGGGGAGAATCCCTCTGGAATGCCTGTAAAGGGAAAAAATAGAGCAGATTAAATTGTGTTTCCTTCACAGAACTAAACTTGGTACTTTTTGTTTCCTTGAGATGCAACGGCATGAACATATAATGAGATATAGGACGAGTAACATACAAATCCCCATCCCTCTTTCGTGAACTCTTGTCCCACCATTCTGAAGTTGCAATGGTATGACAGGAAGATCTCAACATATGGCATCTCGTCAACGATTGCAGCAACACCACCATCTTTTGGTCCACGAGTAAGAGCATCGGCATACTCCTGGATCGTGTTTAGCGGAACCAACCGCGACGCAGGAATATTGAGCTCTTCAATCAGGTAATTTCTAGTAAATTTTCCAGCCTGGTATCCAATAGGTAGAGCAGTTGAAATCAAGTTATCGAGCCCAGTTATCCCTGTTGCGAGCTGTTGGACTGTGAGGATTGATGTCAAGCTAGCCGTATAACTTGAATTGATGATCAGCACAACAAACAACCATATGATCAGCACAAACCGCCCCAGTGCGCTTACAGTGTTCTGTCCTGAAGTTAGTTTCTTCAGTAAGATATTTCCAACCCAGATGGGGGAAAATCATGTAGGAGTTGAACATAACATTATGTGATGAATCTAATGGACTTACTGTGTGCAAAGAACATTGTTGAGAAGCTGAACCTGAAAGTGAAGCATGAAGTATCTGTTACTTTCTTATAGTTAACAAGCAGAGAAACAGCAATATAAAAATGCTAAATTATTTGATGAGCACAAATCAGATAATGTAAAATAATAATTTTGCCCCTTATTATTCCCAATCTAAATTCTGCTTCAAGCAAACTGCAGATACGGGAGGTAAAACACATCCTTACAAAGAAAGCATACCAAAATATTGTAATTATTTGCCGTCGTGGAGAACCTCGAAACTCCTCATTAGTCCGATGTTCAAGAATCCAAACAACTATTCCCACAAAAATAAAAAGAACACCTGTTACAAACCACATCTGTAATGTGAATGGTTTCAGGAAAGCCCAAGCACTTGAAGTTGCTTGTTTCACTGGTGCTACAATCACAAGTCCCGATTCAATATAAGGCTGTGTGAATTCTGAAATCTTTGTTCTATTTCTCACAATAGCAAAATCACCTACAGCTGCATCAAGGGACTGCAAGAAAATGAAATAAATCAGAGGATTAACAGCAAATGATCGAAGAAGGCATGACAGATAATGAAGACATACATTGGTGGCAACCATATTAATAATATCGTCATAGTTGGGATTCTTCAAACCATCCCCAATTGTTATAAATTGGCAAGGTACTGGGTAAGGAAGCAATTTAATTGCTGCAGTGAATATATCGACACAATACCCAGTCACATTATCAGAGCCAGTGCCACCTGATACTAATTCTTTAAAGCTTGCTTTAATAGGAACACCAACTCTCAGAGGCTGACCATTATTAGGGAAAACCCAGCCCCTGGGCTTAGTAGTAGTGTCACCTGGCCATACCACATTGTGCAACCGCTGGGCACTTATCGACGTATTTGCCGGCTTCCGATACAAAATTTCAGGAGCAGCAACAGAAAGGCCAGAGTAATTAGACCAATATCCAATCAAACGGGACCCAGAACCACCAATGTTAAGAATATCATACGCCGGGCGTACCAAATCACGGTCTGAAGTAAACTGAATCAAACCTGTTAGGCCCGTAAAATTTGTTAGCAGAAGTTGCTGTAGCAACTGCTCACCACCATCAAATATCCTAAGAGTTGATAGATGCAAAGTGCTTTCATTTGAATCATGAATCCTTGAATCTGCAGAGAAATTGATCTTCTGCCCGCTATTGAGAAATTGATCGATAGCACGGGCAACAATCCAAACTGAATCATAAGCATACAAACCATATGAATTTAAGCCAGAAGTAATGCTCCTATTACGAGCCACATCATTCCACTTAGATATAAACTTTCTCTTGGCATCAGTATCAGGAGTGTGCTGACGAAGAACAATCAATCCTTGTATATAACTCATGTCTTTTGGATCTCCAGATCTTGATGAGTCCAGGACAGCAGCTAGCCAATCAGTTACTATCCAAACATAGCCACTGGCCATCATCCGGAGCTTATTAGCTATGGAAAATATTCTCATCCCTGTGTCAGGATTGACATGCACGACCAACACCCTTGATTCCATCATGTTTACCCTAAACAGTACATCGTTGATCATACTTGTATCTGAATTTGGAGGAATAGCTGCTTTATACGAAATTCTCGCCCGCTTTGCTGCAAGTGCGTCACCGAGAGCTGACACCGCCCCTCGACCATAATCATCATCCACAAAAATAGCAGTCACCTCTTTCCAATCATAGTAATCAACGATGCTTGCAACAGCTTGCATTTGGAAGTAGTCACTTAAGGTACTCCTCAAAAAGTGATATTCTAATGCAGAAAGAGTTGGATCAGTTGCCCCGAATGATAGAAGTGGAACATGTAGCTCATTAGCAACATGTGAGATGACATGGCCTATCCCAGAGGATTGAGGGCCAATGACAGCAACCACGTTTTTCTCCATCAGTTGCAATGCTGCAACAACATAAGTCAAATTTCCAAGTTAGCCATATGATCCTACAATTTTTTCCTGATACTTGAGACTTGTGTTGAGCAAAGTTTGTTATCCAAAAACAACTGGAAAGGTAGTTATGTTTCAAACATATAATGCCCACACATGCCACAAACATAAAAAGGAATCTTGCATGAGGAAAGTGAAGGATCGGATGCTCCTTTAATAGATGTTTCTTGCACCTTAAGGAAACTCATGAGCAGTTTCATAAGTTATGCCGTTTGTGATGCCACTGTACCAGTATGCTTTTTGTCTGTTTCTCTTCTATTGCCACTTTGCCAGGATAACTGGGTTAGCAGAATTCTTAAGGACACCGTCATCAAAAGTCTAGCGAAACATATTTTTTTTAGTGCAGTTGTTTGCTCCAGTTTAATCAAAACATTGTTGAAGCATCTCATGAAACATGAGCCAGGGGATTGTTGTATTAAACTGAAAGGCATATAGAAAAAAAATGGACCACCTCATTAGAAAATAAAAGGCACACTATCAAAGGAACCTTGACCAAGTTCAGACTAACATACCAAAGTACTAAGGGGCTAAATCCTTTGTTGCTAGTCAACAATTGCTCTCGATTTGCGGTACATAATCTATGAAGTGAATGGCAAACAGATAACAAACAATATACGGACAAAGCTACTCCCTCCTATTTACAAAATATGTTGTTCGGGATACATGTGGTCAACCTTTGTAACTTTTTCTAGCGCGATATCTTTAAAATATTCACATTGAACACATGAAGTGTAGGTTCACCTCGAAAAACAATTTCACAATGTTATAATATAATTGGTTTTATAAATAAATCACAACAATAATTAGTGATCGAAGTTGGGAGTTTGAGAAATTATCAATGCCTACAACATTAATTTTTTGAGAGCTGGAGATAGTAAAGTGAATGAATCAATCAGGTTTTTTAAATAAAGGGGACAAGTTTCTTCTTATATGTGCCAAAAAAAAGTTTAATATCGTGGAAGGGATATCTAAGCAACTACGCAATGCTAATAATTTATTCCGCAAGTGTAAGTTCTGACATTTTGTAGCAATATGTAGCACCTACTTTTAATTTTAAAAGGTTTGCGGGTTGCAGATATAGTTTACAAGGCCCGCCATACTGAGAACAGATATGCTGGTGAGATGTGCTTCCCTCATCTGAATCATCTTCACCGCTATGAATGAAGCTTATGCTGAGTTGACATGGAGGCATGGAGCAAATGTCCTAAACAGTTGAACTATCCCATAAATGAGATAACAAGCCACTTGTCATATTATTTTTCTTGTATCATGGGCCTCATGGAAATCACTCCCTCCCCTTTGTCCTGATTACAGCTACTAATAAAGCAGGCAAATTTCTTTCTTCATCACGGTTAACACTTAAGACTAGCTGCCTTAAAACACTGGACAAATCTAATCTGAAAGGTTAGCTGCAAAATCACACAAATTTTAAGCCCACTAAAGCTGTACTCCGATCAAAACCATTATTTTTGCGAAGAATTCCATTCTTCTAAGCTCTATCTTCACACGAGCTAGCAAATTAATTCTAGTTATGACACATGGGCATGAGCAAATGAGAAGACAAATCAAGTAGCAACTAACCTTCGATCGTTCCAAGAAAACCGCTGCAATTGGTGTCCTGGGTGATCAGCTTCAGGCTGGTCCCCGCGAGCACCGTGCGGTCCGCGTTGACGTCGTCGACGGCGAGGTCGATGGCCAGCCGCGCCGCGCGGCCAATGGTCGAATCGAAGGTGAAGAGCGCGCCCACGGTCACCGCGCTCGGCCGCGCCGCCGCCGCCGACACCGACACCGACACCCCCGCCGCCGCCAGCAATAGAGCCAGCAGCACAGCCGCGGCCATTGCCGCCCCCAAACCAACAAGCCCCGGGAAGCGCGCGCGGCGCTAGAGCAGCACGGGGACCCTCGAAAAGCGGGATCTTGGCGCGAACCGCATCGGTTCTTGACGCAGCGGGAGGGCAGAAATCAAGATACGGAAAGGGAGGAATGGCGCGACGGCGACATGGGCGGGGGCGGCAGGGAGACAGCCAGCCCACTAAGTTCGCCGACGACGTGCGCGATTGGACCAAGAAAAAGGCTCGGAGACGAGGCTACCCCAATGCCGCCCGCGCCGATGCCTACTGCTGCTGTGCTGATGACGGTTCTGAGGTGGGCACGCGAGGAGGAGGAAGAGGCCGAGCTGAGCTGAGCTCTCCTCCCCCTGGAGGAGAGAGACTGAGAGAGAGCTCGACGACGGCGTGTGAATTGACTGCTACTAGTAACGAGTCCAAGGCCGCGACAGTAGCGTGTTTATGGAGCGTAGCGTGCTCCGATATACTATTGGTCTCCGTGCTGCCCCGCGCAGCACACTGCACAGCACATGGTGAGAGAGAGACGAGGTAATAAGCGTCGCTGTGCTCTGATTAGTATATAATTTTCGGTTTTGTTTCTTGTCAAGCGACTGTTTTTAAAATAAGTCTAAGTCGATTTTCACATAGCTAGATTTTATCGTTAGATCTTTTATACTACAGAGACGTTTAATCAACGGTCTAGAAAATCGACTGGTCCCATATATTTTTTGTATATTTTTTGTCCTAACAAATCTATCTATCTATCTACTATCTATTATATATATAAAGGAGGGGAAAAAAGCCATCACGTTCGTCCACATCATATAAAGGAGAGAAAAAGAAACCATCACGTTCGTCCACATCATCCAAATTATTTGAACCATTTGACCAATGGTGGGATAGGATTTATGTAAATCTAACGGTCAATGTTAACATCTATAACAAACTATTGAAGCTGATCTATATATTAGAGATAAACTCTAAATCTAATCTGATATTTTTTATTTTTTTTTTTAAAAGAGGACAGAGCCCCATTTTCCATTGCACCAGAAAACCAATACAACGGAAACCATGTCTTCCCTGAGAGAGAGCTCGACGACGGCGTGTGAATTGACTGCTACTAGTAACGAGTCCAAGGCCGCGACAGTAGCGTGTTTATGGAGCGTAGCGTGCTCCGATATACTATTGGTCTCCGTGCTGCCCCGCGCAGCACACTGCACAGCACATGGTGAGAGAGAGACGAGGTAATAAGCGTCGCTGTGCTCTGATTAGTATATAATTTTCGGTTTTGTTTCTTGTCAAGCGACTGTTTTTAAAATAAGTCTAAGTCGATTTTCACATAGCTAGATTTTATCGTTAGATCTTTTATACTACAGAGACGTTTAATCAACGGTCTAGAAAATCGACTGGTCCCATATATTTTTTGTCCTAACAAATTATCTATATTTTATAAATATAAAGACATATGATTGAAAATTTTAAATTTTTTTCGTTGTTTCAGAGATAGGTCCTGACACTTTGAAAAATAAATTAAGCAAAATAAATCCGAATCTCAAAACTATATAAAAACTCTTAAAATTTATTTCATCCGTTCCATCGTTCAGATCGCTGTCAGTATCGCTGTGCGACGGGGACGGAAGCAAGGGAAGAATTTTTCGCGTTCTCGGGAAACATTTTTCCCTCCTCCTGCATGATCCGAGGCCTTGTCGGCCGTCCGATCCTGGCAGGGTCGATCTGGACCGTGCAGGCGTGCCCGGCGAAAGACCGTGCAGGCTTCGGCGATACGAGGCGAGGGGCGTGGGCGTCACGTGCAGGAATCCCCCCGCTTTATTCCATCTCCTCTTCTATCCAAGTGCACTGGTCCTTCGATCGATAATCGATTCAAGGGTGACCACATGAGCTTCGACAAGACCGGGCTGATGATGCAAATCGGATTTGAATGTTTTGAGATTTTTTTTATAAACGATTTTGAAAAGTCAAAATGTTAAAAAAAGATCGAATGATTTAATAAAAAAGGGTCAGGAAAAACTTTAATTTATAGAAATGGTGTGGTTTTTTACTTTTCTTTTGGATTTAAAAAGTATACATTTTATATGGTCTACGAGACGATTGGAAGTTTAAAACATATGGTAGTACCTTCGGTTATAAAAACAAGTCGACGTTGACTTTTGGTCACGTCTTTGACCATTCGTCGTATTCAAAAATTTAATGCAAACATCCATAAACATAGGTACTTCTTAAAGTACCTTCAATGATAAAACAAATCACAATAAAATAAATGATAACTTACATAATTTTTTGAATAAAAGAAATGATCAAAGATGTGTTTAAAAGTTAACGACGACTTGTTTTTAGACCGAAGGTAGTACTGGATACCAAATCTCGAGGCATGTAATACCACGAGGATTTTTTTTGACAATCCATCTCTTTCTCCCCTTCCGTTCGTGAGCTCAATCTCATCAAAGCTTCAACTGTTGCGCCACGTTGGAAAGGAAACAGGCAAGGCGATCGCTTTCGAGAGAGCTTCTCGCATAATGAAGCCATTTTTTGCGTCGATTACCCGAGCAACTAGCAGCCCAAGAAACCTCCAAATTACACCAGAGCATGTTCTCGGTTCGTATCAGAAACTAATTAATTAAAATATTTCTTATGAACGGAAACTCAAAATTCCTCCGTGTGCATCGTGCTCAAAAGGAAAAAAAAGAAAAAAGAAACATGGGACGCAGATGTCGATCACTTTCCTGTACATTTGTATAGTGACACATGAACACCATCGGCTGTGCCACCATGGGGTCCATATGCGAAATTCCAGGTCGTTTAACACGCTCGACGTCATGTGTCTTGTTGGTTTTTATGTGTCCACCTCGTGGCAGCTGTTGCTGGATTGCTTACCGCTAGCCCTGTATTTTTCCCATTTCTTGCGTAATAGGCAGTGTTAGTGTGTTAGTGCTACTTATTAGTGTGTATGTACGAGTTCCATACGAGAGAAGGGATGGCCACTTATACGAACCATCGCAGCCTGGCTCGTATCAAGCACTTGTAGTCGAGCCGTGATCTGAACAGTGTTAACGTGTGACGATGCACCAAAGAAACTTTTTGATTCGCAGTTGCACCTTGCACATTGGAAATCCAACCTCGCACGATTTGCTTCTGATTCGCGTGATTTTAAAATGCAGAAATAGGGGGAAATTCGTAAGGTTTAATTAAAATATTTCTTATGAACGGAAACTCAAAATTCCTCCGTGTGCAACGTGCTCAAAAGGAAAAAAAGAAACATGAGACGCGGATGGCGATCATTTTCCTGTACATTGTATAGTGACACGTCAACACCATCGGCTGTGCCACCATGGGGTCCATATGCGAAATTCCAGGTCGTTTAACACGCTCGACGTCATGTGTCTTGTTGGTTTCTAAGTGTCCACCTCGTGGCAGCTGTTGCTGGATTGCTTACCGCTAGCCCTGTATTTTTCCCATTTCTTGCGTAATGACTAATGAGGCGGTGTTAGTGTGTTAGTACTACTTATTAGTGTGTATGTACGAGTTCCATACGAGAGAAGGGATGGCCACTTATACGAACCATTGCAGCCTGGCTCGTATAAGTCTGCCAGGATGAGATGAGCCTGGCTGAGAAGATGCAAATGATGTTGTTTGGTTATCCTACACCTGTTGAGCCAGACCTCATAGAGATGTTGTTTGGTTGACCATACAGGTTAGAGTGGGATACATAATTTTAAGAGGACAGGCAAATTTTTTTAAAAAATACTACAAAATCTATAAATATAAAACAAAAAATAAAAAAAATTAATAAATTTTTTTTAAAAATATGTCAAGTGAGGTATAGTTTTGTTAGAAAAATATTATAAATTCATTTTTTAATTTGGTTTGGTAATTCGAGATATTAATCAAAAGATACAGCAAAAAAACTAAATCGATAATGTGTTATCAAGGTCACATCACTCTCTTCCACGCGTTTTGCGCTGCCTACATGCAGAAAAACGACCGATTCGAGCGTTTGTGGGTAGTATGGCTGGAACAGTGTTTTTCATGAGTTGATTCAGGCTTGAACAGTAAATCAGGCAACCAAAAAACACTTGGTTGCATCACCTGATCCAAGCTCTGCCATATGCAGGCAACCAAACAGCCCCAAAGTGTTTGGGTTGAACTTGGTATACTTTCTTACAGAAGTCATGTGCGCAGCGTGCCCTCCGTTGTGACATCACTCGAAAAATCTCAACTGTTCATTCGCCCAGAACAACCATGTCACATAGAACCCAATCATCCATCCAAACTTAATATATAAAGCCATTTTTTCTGCCCGCAGACCAACAAGGCGGATGCTCTACCCCGCCTAAGTAACTAGCTAAGGTGGCTCTCAGTCTGAAGGTCTTAGGTTCAAATCCCCGCCTCCCCCTATTTTTGTCACATATTTTCCTCCTGCGCCGCATGCTGCGGGAGTCTTCTCTTCTTTCGTGTTCCCTTTTCTATTTTCTTTTCTGTAGGTTGCAAAAAAAACTAAAAAAAAGTTCGTAGAAATAGAACCATGCATGATGCACGCACAAAGAATCATACGAAGTTTAGATGTTTCCCACAATTTTTTAAGTTCAAATTTAAAAATAGATTGTTCTTTCCTATTTATGCTATAATTCTTGTCTTCAATATTTTTTTTGGTTTGTAGGAAAAGGGATCATACCTCCTTCCTTGCTAGACATATAATTTAACGGTATTGTTTAGAAATATAATTTTTATAATTTTTTTGATGTTTTTCTTATCTATTACACATTCTTTTCTCAAGCATTTATAAACCACTCTTGTGTGATGTTCTCTCTCTTATTTCCAAGTCATTTATAACATGACTAGCATAGTCATTTTTATTAGTTTTTCTTAATTTCAAAACTCCCCTAATCTACGTGCCAATTCAAAATGCACCTTACAAAAAATGGAGGGAGTACTTTTAAAATAATCCATTATATGCCACTCCATGAAATATAATATATTATGTCACACTCCAAAATTTGTCCATTATCTCCCAATTCTACAACCTTCTCCTTCTCCCACATAAAAAAGGCCAAATTGCCTTAGCTGGTTGTCCTCCTCCTCCCTTCCTCTGCCTACAAATGCTCCTCTACCAATTGTTCAAACAACCCTGCACCTCCAATTAGTAGGTTCTCAAGTGAAAACCGCATCTCAGTGTACCAAGATGCAGCCACCCAATGGCGGGCTTTAGTGTGGTACATGGTTGGTCGTACGACAGTGTTAGCAGAGACTCATCCATCCTTATATTGCTACAAAATGTGCGAACTCGATCGCATTCAGGAATCTCACGACTTTCTAATCCCTATCTGATGTATGCATGTGATCTGAACCCTTGCTAGCATCCGACCTTGCTGGAGAGCCCATGTGTCTTGCTATGTTTCTACAGAACCTGCAAGTTGGAATCAGGCAAAGCTAAGCAAGATAATGTGGAATGCAAAATTTCACAAAAGAGCTAAACGGTCGTAAAGTATTAAAATGATCACAAGGGAGGAAAAAACATACATCTCTAGCTCCTCTTCCTTTTTCTTGATTTCATGGGACCAAAATACAGGGTCGACATTCTTGGGCAACGACTCTTGAAGTTGCAAACCCTCTCTTAGCCACTGCTCAGCTTTGGTGCACTCGTTGTCAACCTAACAGGAAACCAGTCATCAAAAGCACAAGACACGGCACTGGTACATGATACACACGAGAAATACAAAACAGGACAAGTTAGATCGAACTATTGTTAACGCTTCACATATACATTCTTAAACTAAAAGCATTTCAAAAAACCTTTCGGATTTCAGTTTTGTAATTAAAAAGTGAACTGTGTTATGTTTAACAAATTGTGAGGAATACAGATAATTTGTGCTCCACAATTGAACTAACAATATTGAACAAAAACTAAATTTTCAAAAGAAGAGTCTTAACTTCATCTCTGTGATTTTATGTGTTATTTTCTGCAGAAATTAGGGGACACATAGTCACACATAGATAGTTACCGCTAAGACTTCTAACATTAACTACACTAAATAAAACCTAATGGTTATAGAACTTACAGCATCTCGGTCAGGCGTGGACAATGACTTGGCTGCCATCCTGTGATCAATAATGCACTTCAAAAGCTCCCTCGTGGCTTGAGCTCTGACTTCCTCATCTTTACAACGATTTTCAATGGGATCTACGAGCTTTAAGTATAAACATAGGCATAAGAAAATAGTTCAATGGAGATGTGCATGACAAACAAACAGATTAGAGCTAAGAAACATATGCTTCAGAAAGATCAGGTGCAAAGTAGGATGGCCATTGGAGTTCTCGGTAAATTATCATTGATCAGTCCAGCATAGTTGCCCCTCAAAAGTGCAAATCATTCAAATTCAAATAATCAAAGAATCCTGAGTTATTTCAGATGAAACAGTAACTTTCTCTTTTACCATGTACCTAGTGTACTGTTATGCACATGCAAAGTAGGAGGATGACAGCTAAGTTGCTATTTTCTCTATACTCGGTGGAAGGACAACTTAAATGGCTTCACTTTTAATCTATAATCTACTAACAGCACGATATCCATCAAACAAGTAAAATATTTCTACATCAAGTTGAGTGCCAAGAGATTTCCAACAAGAAATAGTGATAACATCATCATGGATGGAAGCAGAAGGTTAAATAATAGCATTGACTATTGTCAGGATTAGGAGCTAGGTGTCAGTCAGCCGCCCAACTAGCACCAAGCACCTAAGGGAACACTGGAAATGTGCATTAGCATGGGAGAGATCATACTATGCGACAGGATAAGGTGGGCAAAAATAAAAGTGCCAGAAAAACAACAACTAGAAGCCAAGCCAACTGAAAATGAAAGATGTCATAAGACTACATTAGTGATCACAAGAAAATAGTTTAACAAACATATATTGGGAAAGAGATAACACAGGGTCATGCATGCAGACAGAAAGAACAGCAAAAAAAAAATTCTACCCTTTTCAGCTCCTGAAGTTTACGACTGTAAACTGCTTCAGTCTCATCATCGCCTTCCTCATAAAGCCAGTCTTCAGTCTGTTGTAAATTAACTGAGATTTCTTCCCTTTCAGAATCAGTAGAAAAGCTCCGATACCTCTCAGAAAGCTAGGTGGAAAAAACTTATCAGCCAACAAAATATTAGGCCTTGAAAAGAAGATATAGTTAAAAGAACACACTCAGATCGCCACCTTATTACGAATGTCATACACGTAAGATTCTAATGCATTCTTCCTGTCTTTTGTTCGCTCCATGAGTTTATCCTGATAGGCCATTTGATGCTCTTGCTCTTGAGCTTCCAGCAAGTCCTGCTTGTTCATAGTACCATAAATGAATCCAACAATTGGTAAATCCTGTCGTCGAATTGATCTTTCACTTCTTGAATTATCAGCCTGCATTTAATAAAAGTTAAGTAACCAATTTTGTTGTGCTTAATTAAATGATGAAAGTATTTAGCATGTATTTCAGCAGGAATTTTCAAACTTCATATCAAATTCTCAACATGAAACTAATCCTAACTCCTAAGGCACCTTTTCGTAAATGGCTAGAAACTAACAAAATTTCTGCAAAATTTAGCATCTTAAATAGTTTGAATTGCATAGATGTGCCAACCAGTAGGGACAAAGTGCAAACAAAAGGTTGTATGCTAGCTATTAACTAAACAACATTTACTGCCTATTACAAGAAAAAAAAAGCCAGCTCCTCATAAAACTGATACAGCAACTCGTGCTGCAATATTAAATAGAGAGAAAATAAAAGCATATATTAATAAGTTAGAGAAACACATATATAGGGTGATATGGCACAGATCTAGGTCCATTGAGTGCTGCCCTTACCATGTCAACATTGGGATCAGCCTCCATAGAGTCGGCAGAATCTGCATCCCTTTGATCACCATCGATCAACTGAGGTGGTTTTAAAGTTAGAAATTTATTTAACTACAACTTATAGTTGAAAGCTTGTAGTGACTATGAAATTTAAACACTTACAGTAGCTGATTCGACTGAAATGAGTCCATGTAGATTTAACCGAATCGTTACTTTGACTTTGGACTTTTCAGTATGTGCTTGGAAAGGGCCAATCTGCAGCAACCATACTTGCAAGAATTAGAACTAATTCTGTAAAACACTGGGTTTTTTTTTTTGAGGGGAGAACACTGAAAGTTTGCTATCTTGAATGGTTAGTGCAACTCCATTGAGTTCATTCAATTAATGGAAAGATAATCTTGTGACCATGGCCCCAAATTATGTATGGAAGAATCATATCGAGCAATCATGGGCTGAAACTATGGAACCCAGGTTTCGCAAGATAATGTTGAGAGAATACTACATTGGTCTTCCAATGCACTAGGGCTGATTGGCCTTATTCAATTAGAAACTAAAAAAACAGCAGTTGACTGGAATTCTTTTAAATGTGATCCAGAACCTAGTATATCAATACTCTGTTGCAATAAAGACCACTTGATCTCATGTTGAGTGACATTTTAATATATAGCCACCAATTAAAGATACATTGGCAATATCATGAACATGACGATAGTTTTTAATGGGATGCCTAGAATACAATGAGAGTGACTGCAAGGTTGTTGACAAGGATTTAGAAAAAAGGATCTTAATGCTTATTTGTTGCCATGTCACAATATTTCTTTGTTAGATATGCTGCACGGTCTTACAAAATGAAGTTGCAAGGTTAGCTTCCTGAAGGACATTAGTTTATGAACTATAATCATCTTAGAAATCCGACAGTGGTGAACTGGTGACTGCCTTGTGTTTTGCGGAAGAACCAGCACTCACATTTTACAATGGGTGACAGACTAACAGGCATACTACCCTGAGGACATGCATTTTTTAGTCAATCAGACATGCTACGAATTGAATATCACCCTCATCCTCATATGTTATGGTTCATAAGATTGATTGTTCATACTATGGAATTTTGTTCACTGTCTAATAAGGTGGCCATACCAATGCCCCTAGAGGATAAAATTCATTAGATGATAGGCCAATATAAAACATGAAGAAAGATAATTCTAATATTCATAACTCAATAGCAAAGGAGACAGGAGTAATTAAATTTTCTACAGAAATAATGGTACCATGAAATAAAACACTACACACATGTTGATAACACCATCTTACACCTAAATCAACAGAGTTAATAGCATATATGAATAGTTTCAAAAACAAAATGGCCTACCTGAAAAGTACCAATCTTTGTTGAGGTGCCAGGAGGCAAATCATTCTCATCCACATAAAATGCATCCAAATTAAAACCGGTGTTCCTATTCAGAGTAATGATCTTAACACTGGGAAGGGGCTGGCCTTTCCGGAACAACATATTGCTTGACAGAGTTGAAATTGGACCTTCGTTTGTGCAAAATCCTATCGAAGCAGGAATTGTATCTTGCACCTGAAATACACAAATGTGGCAATTCTCGGTACACAACCCAGCAATGCAACATGCTTCGAAACACAGCATGAAACTTAAATGTCAAAGACCACAAGATCACGAACAACCATACCTCATACTCCCGGACACGGAATGTAGGACTAAGCATTGCACACTGCAGTGCACACCCCCGGGCCACACACTCGCTGGCATTGAGTGTGCGGCTAGGCTCCCTATGGAAGAATTCTGCAAGGACTCTAGAAATTGCAGGTACCCGTGACCCTGACCCAACAAGCTCCACAGAACACAGCCTATCTGATCCAATCCCTGAATCAGCCATAGCCCTTTTGCATGGCTCGACAACCCTCTCCAGAAGTTCAGCACAGAGCTTTTCGAAGTCATCTCTCCGGATCATCCCCCTCACATCCTTCTCCTCCATCAAACACTCAATGTTGACCACTGCTTCAGCATTCGCGCTCAGCACCTTCTTTGCTTTCTCACACGCAGCCCTCAACCTCATGCTTGCTTTCACATTGCCTGCTACATCGATCATATACCTGTCCCTGAAGTCCTCGGAGAAATGCTCGAACAGAACCTCGTCGAAGTCCCTCCCCCCTAGGTCTGCATCGAATCCGTGAGAAAGCACCTTCATTCCCGATGCGTCAAAGGCGACAACCGCGACCTGCGTATCACAGTGGCCGACGTCCACGAAGGCGACGTAGGTGGGGCCCCCGGCGCTGCCGAGGTCGGAGCGGTAGAGGCCGTACCCGAGCGCGGTGGCGGCGAGGTCGTGCAAGAGCCGGAGAGGCCTGAGCCCCGCGACAGCGGCGGCGTCGAGGTAGGCGCGGCGCTGCGCCTGCGTGAAGTAGCAGGGGACAGAGATCACGCAGTCGGCGACGGGCGCGTCGAGGTCGGCCTCGGCGAGCTGCTTTAGGTACGCGAGCAGCATGGAGAGGAGGTGGGTGGCGGAGAGCGCGATGCGGCGGCCGAGGTGGTCGACGAGCACGGATGCGCCCCCGCCGCCACCACCGACATCCACGGGGAAGGGGAGGCGCGGGAGGTCGCGGAGGAGCGCGGGGCGGCCCGCGAGGAGGAGGCGCTTGACGCTCGAGAAGGGCGCGTGCGAGGAGGCCGCGCCGGCGGCGTGCACGCCGAGGAGGCGCGCGTTGTGGGAGAAGGCGACGGCGGCGGGGGACTCGCGGCTGGACTCGGCGTTGAGGAGCACGTCGATGCCGCGCTGCCGCGCCGCCGCGGCCACCAGGGTGTCGTTGCCCACGTCGAACCCCACCACGCTCATCGCGCCGACCCGCGCCGCGCCGCCCCGCCTCGCCTCGGCTCCGGAATTCCGATCCGAGGTTTGATCGGCGGCGAGGGGACGGGAATGAGTGGGATTTGGGGAGCGGCGAAGCGGAGGGCACGGGGCCGCGCACGCCGAGCCGCCGAGGTGAGGAGGGGAGGTGCGGTCGGGTCTCGGGTCAGGGCCTTTCTTACTGCCGTGTCGCTGACAGCTTGGGCTACAACTGGCAGCGTCTCCCGTCTGCCTGGTCTTTTCGCCTTCTCTTTTTAATCTTGGCCTGCTAATTATCATCATCATTAGCTAATAATCCTAAAAAAATACCGATCCACATCAACTAAAAGTTCACCGCACATAGCGACCTGAGCATGGTTTGTCTCCAACAATATGCCATATCCTATACTCACTTCGTTTTTTTTTGTTTCACGCCTTTCACTTTTGGACACGTCTTTGACCATTCGTCTTATTTAAAAAAAATTATATAAATATTATTTATTTTGTCGTGATTTGTTTTATCAATAAAGGTACATTAAACATGACATTATTTTGCATGTTTGCATTAAAATTTTTAATAAGACGAATAATCAAAGTCATATCTAAAAATTAAAAGCGTCAAATAAAAAAACAGAGGGAGTAGTAGCCATTGTCTCCACAATATGTCATATATATTTTGTTAAACATATGCCGTTAGAAATGTTACAGTTGGAATTCACCCATTATAAATCTAGGAGAATTTTTATGCATTTAAATATCTGTAATTTTGTCTATGCCGCTATAAAAGCGTACGTGCATTTTTGCCAATTTTTTTTTGAACCATTTCATTTCTACTGCTACCGGAGTTTTTTTAGGTTACAAAGGGCTAAAATGTCTTTGACGGTCACATGGGGCTAACAATTTTGGTGGAAAGACACTTATGCCTTTGGTTTGAATTGTACTCCCTCTGTTTTTTTTGTTTGACGCTTTTGACTTTTAGACACGACTTTAACCATTCGTCTTATTTAAAATTTTAGTCCACATGCAAATATTAAGTCATGTTTAAAGAAGTTTTATTGATAAAACAAATCACAACGAAATAAATGATATTTACATAATTTTTTTTGAATAAGACGAATGGTCAAAGACGTGTATAAAAGTCAAATGTGTCAAATAAAAAAAAGGAGAGAGTAAGAAATAAATAAGAATTATTTTAGGTAACTTGAAAATATGAGGAAAAGTCATAAAAACAAAAATGAAAAGAATATTAAATATGAATAATATGATAGATTTAGCGAATTGATTTCTTGAAAGTTCTACTAGAATATTTTTTATGTTAAATAATCAAACTACTCATGGTTTTTATTTTATATTTGCATTCTTCTTAATGTTTTGATTTTTTTTTTAAAAAAAAAACTCTCTTAGTTATTCCTGAGATATATAGAACTTTTTGTATTTTTCTTAACATTCGAAGGGCATAAGTTGCATTCCATCATTTGATAGTCAAAAGCTTTAAATTAATAGCGGTAGCAAAATAGAACAGACTAAAATAATTAGTGTAAAGACTGTTTTTATGGTTGCATAATCAAAATCGTGCACCAAAACCGCACGACTTTTTTACCGTGCAATTCACCCACATGGCACATCTAGCTTGCATAAATTTGTAACTTTGAAGTGCTACGGGGGTAATTTTATTGTTTTTTGGGTTTTTATGGCACATAAAAATTCCCATAGACTACGCCCTCGTCGGTGCGTCACCGCCTACGGCTTGGAATACCCCTCGCGCCGCCGTGCTCTCCCCCTCCCTCCTCCGCTTCTCCTGCCTTTGCCCCCCGCTCGCCGCCGGCGCCCTCTCTCACCGTTGCGCCGCCCTTTCCCTGCTGCCCGCCGGGCGTCCCCTCTCGTCTCCTCCCACCCCACCGTCCGCCACCTCCGTCCTAACATCCACCGATCTAACTCGTGCGGCCGTGCTGCTGCGGTAGTGCGGTGGTCCTCTTCGGAATCGTTCGCTCCCAAGTCCACCTCTCGCTGTGCTTACTGGTTGCTTCTCCCTTCCCGCTCGTTCTCCTCGATTCGATCCCAGACCCTAGGGTTTGATGGAGAAGGGAAAATCGGCGGTCGCGGAGCTCGCGGCGTCGCTGAGCGATGTCCAGGTCACGCCGCGGCAGAAGCCCACGAGTTTCCGACCGGCAGCCTCCTTCTGTAAGCTTCCGGTTCTTGCTCCTGGTTCAAGTAAATTAATCTGTTGATACTCATGCCAAACTGATTACTCGAATGCGTTCACTATTTCAATGTTTTAAGCTGATCTGTCAGCTAGTTGTGATACTAGTTATGGTTGTCCTGCTGAATTTGGTGTCTCGAGCTACTATTCAGCTTTTCTGTGATCAATTGGGTGGTCTAGTATCTTTTGGAAAATGAAAATGTTAGGCAAATTGCTGCTTTGGGGTTCTGTGTGTCGCTTCAATAATTCCCATAATGATATCTACAAAGAGTTTCTTAAAAAGGTTCATTCCGCCGCAAGTAAAAAAAGCTTGAGGAAAATGTACTATCATGATGTTCATCTTATTGTTCCGCAGTCATTAATTGATGATTTCCTGGTATTTTAACCGTTTTCTTAAACCTGCATCTTGTATATCACAGCAGCATCAAATACTAACTAATTAGAAATAGTTGCGCTGGTCAAGTGCCAAGAATATTAGATGACACTCATGAAAGTTAGTTTTTTATTGATCAGACTGTGAAAAGTGAAAACTCATTCATCCTTTCAATTGACTGTTGTACTTCTAGAATTTTTTCTGCCTAGCTAGGCAATATCCCACAGTTTTCAGGCACCATGCTTGCAAAATTCTGACTAGTTATTTAGTCCAATTGGTGTTAACCAGCCCAAAACAAACTTAACTTACCCATGTAGAATGGAATAATGTAGCCCTTCTTGTTAATCTAAATTGACCTTGCAGTTGCAGCTTTTTAAATTTGCATTATAATATGGACAAATTAACTTGCAAATTGGAACTACTCCAGATTCTCCCACAAAGAAGGATGGACCTCGGAAATTGGTTAGTCTGTGCCTTGGGATCCTTGGTCAGCATCTTGAAGATATCATCACTGACATTTCTGAATTCGCTGCCTTATTTCCACCCCAAATAAAGGTATCAATATGCATTTTTGACTTTAGTTGGGTTGCCTTACTAGCCGAATAAAAGGTGTACTTGAGGTGTTTCAGTTTATTAGAAAGAGTTTTAACTTAAATTTTCTAATTGAAGTAATTTTTTTTTTCACGAAATCTGCTGTATTTGTAAAAATGTGTACGCCTTCTTGCAATTACTGTCAGCTGGTGCCTTGATGGTTTGAAAACTGAAATGCTGCTTGGATTTAGAATATTGGACATTCGCCCTTTTTCTGCCATTTTACTTAATATTTTCTTCAAAAACTATAATTTTTACATTCGCCCTTTTTCTGCCATTTTACTTCTAATATTTTTTTCAAAACTATAATTTTCTTCTTTTGCTTTGACGTTGAATCTTGCTGGTGTAAATAGAATAGAAGGTATGCACACAACCATTTATGCAATGCTGGGAATTGAGAATCTATGTTACTTTTTCATTCTGTTGAATCTGTGATAAATAGCTTAGTACAGGCATGTGTTAACCTTAACCTTAGGAACACATCTAGAAACCAAGAGAGGAAGATTACTACAAACTTGTGGTATGGAGAAGATTGTTGGATGTATGGTTGGTTTGACCTATGCTAAGGCTCTTTAGTGTTATATTATGGCCTGCTTGTAGCAAACTAAAAATAGCTAATAACAAATCCATCTCAAGGTATGCATCAGTGTATTTCATCTAATGTTAAGTTGCTAATTCCAGTAATTCCAAAAAATGGTATATTTACTTCACTTGCTGACATTTTTGCTAATTATACTTAAGATATACTGTTACTTATGCATGGCACAGTAATAGTTGAGCTTGTTGTATGATACAGTTGGCCATTCTGTCTATTGCAAGGAGAAGAAGGCTACTGACTGACGAAGTACTGATTTCACTTGCTGAAAGCTCTTGGGAGATTGTAGATATATCTGGGTCTGATGTAACTGATGTTGGTTTGGCTACTGTTGCAAATGTATGTAATAATTTACGAGCAGTTGATATTAGGTAAGGTTTAGCGTTTTGTCAGCTATTACCTGCTAAAAAGACTACATGTTAAACAAATATTTCAATAGGTGAATCCATCTTATTTATAATATATGTTTGTCATGCAGCCGCTGTGAAAATATAACTTCCGCTGGTGTTTCAGAGATTATATGCCATTGTCCATCGTTGGAGACACTGAGATGCGGGTATGACTTCCTTGTTCCAATAAATGCATCTATAAGTATAGGCTTATGACCACTCTATATTAATACTTTACTTCCCTTAGGCTTGTGGGTACTTGCATCATCTTGTTACTCCCATTCCATGCTTGACGTGAGTTTACCCTTAAACTCCTGGCGGATAAGTCATCAGATCCAAATCGCTTCGCACGTCTTAGCTTTCTGGAATCGCTGGGCTTTTAGCAGACGTTTGGAACTGCTGTAGGTATTTGGATCGTCTATAAAGTAAAATTTTCTTTTTGGGTTTTCACCTTAAAACATGAGAGTAAAACAACAGTTTCAAAGTACCAGCAGTTTTCAACTGCTGGATATATTTTTTAAGGAAAATATTAATTTATATATTGGACTCTATAAAGTAAAATTTTATTTATGGTAATATAACAGCTGTATGAAATCGCTGCCTGTAGCACAGCTATCTGAAACTGCTGACCTATATCCAAGCGTTTTGGAACTGCTGGATCCACTTGGAACCCATTAATAAGTTTACTTTATAGACACACACACTCATAAAGTTGCCGAGCCTGATGAGATGGATTTTCTACTTAGATACCCCAAGGATCACACTAACCCTAAACTTGGAAACCCGAATAGGATGAGTGAGGTAGCAATTGAGGAGCCTGATTGAGTGATGTAGAAACCCATATCTGAAAATGAGCGGTTCCAGATTGCTGGTCCGTATAAAGCAGTTTGAAATTGCTGGTACCACGTCCAGCGGTTTCGGGTACCTGGCGCTTATGAAGCAATTTGAAACTGCTGGATTAGCATTTGTGGTCAGTCCAGTTGAAGATATGACACCCATAAATAAAATTTTACTTTATAGACACGATCCAAGATATAAATTAATATTTTCATTGTAGGTACAAAATCCACATACAAGCAGCAGTTCGAAACTGCTGGTTGGATGACAATATTCCATCTTTTGGTATCACAACAAACTATCCTATCACAGGACCATGGACCCTTAATTGATTGCTCATTCATTGATCATAATCAGCCAATTGCAAGGTCAACTCCACTAACCACTAACACCAAGAAGGGCAAGGTAGCTATGGGAAAGCGCAAGGCTCCTAAGAAGACATATGAGGGTCGATCTTTTAGCTCCTTATCGACGTGGACGAAAAATCGGACTATTGGGGGGGGAGGGAGGCGCTGGAGTAGGTAAATACTCATCATGGAATTAAAGTGAAACCAGAGATGAGATCGAAGGTCCAAGTGGAGCGTGCACAGATCGATGAGTTCATTCCAATTGCAAAGGAAATAGTGGCTTTGTTGAAGTCTGTGTTAGTGGTGTGCGTGTGTGGTTTTTGTGTGTTGTTCCTCATTCTCATTGCTATACTCATGAACTGAATGGAAACTGCAATAAAATGAATGCAATGCTCGAATTGGACCCTGCAAACAGATGCATGGAACCTGATCTGGTGCTATGAAATGATTGCAATGAAATGCTTGATTTGAACCATTACAACAGCACAACAAGCATTTGGCATATCTAGCAGTCATAAGCTTTAACAATAGAGTCATTACAACCATAAAGCAAGCAACCATTGTTTGGTGCAATGTTACAGCATTGTTTTCATCAAACAGAAAGCAACTAGTTTGGTTGCTCTATTTCATCACATATCTTACTAGTCATAGTTTGGTAGCCAGACATGCATGCATGCAGCCATAGTTTGTGGCTACAAGACCAAACAAGCACATATATGCTGTCATTCACAAAAGTACCCCAAAAGTTTACCCAACTCCATAATCCACTTCCTCATTTCGACCTTCTAGTTTTCATCCTAGATTATCCGAATGGCTGATCGTTCTTTCGCTTCCTCATTTCCTCTTTCTGGTTTAGCTCCCGCTCCTTTATCTCTTCACCTATCTGTTCCATTAGCTTAGGTATCATATCTTGTGTGACGTTGGCCTTGAAATCCTTGAGATATCTCTGTGTGATCAAAACCAACAAGACATGGAACCATCAAGAACTCATAAGTATTTCCACAAAAATGCAATGAAATATTATCTGAGAAACTGACAAGAATTTTCCTTTAGATTCGTTTCTACTCCCTCAATCACATTATTTGGATTAGCTTTATTGTGGTCAGAGTTGATCAACATATGTGTGATTCTCTTTCTGTAGTTGGCTATATAACTCGCTGGGATCTAAACCAAAAAAAATAAAACCTTCAAAAACTCGTAAGTATTTCGATAAAAATGCAAGAACTCATAAGTATTTTCACAAAAATGCAAAGAAATATTATCTGAGAAACTGACCTTAGAGGGTAAATTTAAATTGTTGCCATCCCATGAATCCATGAAGAGCATTGTGAAAAACCCATAATCATAGCTTTTCAACCAAAAAATGTAATCAGATGACATTTTGGAACTTGAAATAAAGTGTGACTAGTGAAACATCCATACATGTTGGACTGCTTAAGACATTCTACTCTGGCCTCTTTGAAAACTTCAACTTCTTTTTCCACTTCCACAGGTACTGTATCCAATAATATGATGAAATTACGAACCTAGAAAAATAGTATAAAGGGAAGATGAAACTCGGCAAGTGTTAAATCGTCAAATAAGGAAACTTGAAAAACAATTAAATTCACAAAAAACAAGCAACTATACTTATAACAGGATGAAAAAGGCTCACCACTTTCTTTGCAATTTTTAAGTTTCCATCAAGTGAGTTAAAAAGTTTATTTTCCTGTGAGGAACGTTTATGCAGGCAAGTTCCCAATGTCTTTCATGCACAATGGGGAGCATAATCTGCATCAAATTAATAAAAAAAGCACACATTATGGAGGTAAGGTTTACATTATGTGGATATATGGAACACAAGAAACATGTACCAGATCTTTATTCAGGGCTTCAATAATCTGCATCAAAATTAATAAAAAACATTATTTTGTGCGAGGAAATAAGGTTTACATTATGTGGATATATGGAACACAAGAAAAATGTACCTTCATTCCTTTGTTACAGAAATTCTTGGAAGTTTTGTTTTTCAAATTCTCCTGTTTTTCAAACACAAACACAAAAACACAGTTAAATACCCATGAATATATAAAAATGGAATTGAATATTAGTTTTCCATCTTACCGTGAAGAAAGGAGTGAAAGCAAATTTAGAAATGTGATATGCTTTTTCACCAGCTTTAGGTTGTAAATTGAAGAGATCGGTGTAAACACTCATCACTGCATTATCTAGCTGACCAGTAGTGTGCAATGATCTGAGGCAATTTCTGTAGTTTGTGTCAAATCCTCCAATATGCACAAGCCTTTCATTTCTGCATGATACAAATTTAGAAAAATTATCAGCAAAAAAAATCTTTAAGAGTGAATTTGAGAGTGGTTTAACATTTGAGAAAAAATGCTTACTCAGGCATCAGTGGACCCAGATGTTTGTTTTCTAATGTTGCTAACAATCTTTTCCGCAATATGTATCTGCTGTACGTTTTCTTCTGTTCCGAACTCACCTTAGAATAATCCTTGTGACTGAAAACTATGTTCCTTTTCGCCCTGCTTTGTTTACTTAAAGAGTTTGGATCAGTTTTGTTTTCGCCACCTCCCTGATTCTCCTTGTCACCAGAGGAAGAAGCACCATTTGGGTCAGTGTCCAGATAATTGTTGTCCATATAAGTGCCCAGATAATTGTTGTCCATATTGTTGTCATCTTCACAAAAGGAAATAGAATTAGAAGAGTCTAGTACAGAAGAATTGCATGATTACGAAATTAACACAAAAATAAGAAGAAATAAATTAAATAGAGTTAACAAGTACAAAACTGCCAGGGCCCTAGCAAACACAAAAAAACACACACACGACCACACGCTGCAACTCCCAAAGGGCTGGGAGCCAGGGACCTCAGCAGGATGTCCTGAAGGGCTGATGCCCCTGCAATACACCACAAGTGCCCATCTGCAGCCACCGAGCGAAGAACCGACTACACATCCGGCATCACTCTCTCGATGATACAAGAATTCCTAAGGAATTGGGAGGTCTTTGTATTCATGACCTTAATAAGGAATTGGGAGGTCTTTGTATTCATGACCTTAAATCCTTGGGATGGGCCTTAAGGATGAGATGGCTCTGGTTGGACAAAACTGATCCAAACAAACCTTGGATCAATTTTCAGCTACAGGTTCACCCCACAGTCAAGGATTTTTTTCTCGCTGGCCGTGATCTCAGTTATTGGAGACGGAACCACCACATTTTTTTGGACTGATAACTGGTTACACGGCCAATCTTGCCCCGCACATCTTTGCTCTGGTGCCTAGCAGATTTGTGAAGAGGAGAACTGTCAAGGATGCCTTGCCTCACAACTTTTGGATTAATGATATTAGGGGGCCTAACAGTATCGGCTCTAGCTGAATATCTGGAGGTTTGGGACCTACTGCTAGATATGGAACTCAATCCTAATGTCTTAGATGAACACTGCTGGAGGTTTTCCAGCATGGGACAGTAATCAGCCAAATCCACTTACCAAGCCATCTTTGCTGGTTCGGTGAATTTCGCTCCTTGGGACCTTATTTGGAAATCATGGGCTCCTAAGTGCCAGTTTTTTCTATGGCTGGTGGCACACAACAGGTGCTGGACTGCAGATAGAATTTCAAGAAGGGGGCTGCCTCACCCAGCTCAATGCCTCCTCTGCGATCAGGAAGCTGAGACTATCAGTCATATCCTAGTTGGGTGTGCTTTCTCTAGGCAGGTCTGGTACCTTGTTTTCAGACATTTCGGGCTCCCGGATTCTCCCCTTTCATCTCTGATCAACACTTTTTCGATTGGTGGAGACGAGTTGCTGACCTACTGCCTGCAGAGTTCAAGGATGGCCTGAACAGTTTGATCACCCTTGGCGCCTGAACTCTCTGGAAGCATCGAAATGATTGTGTTAGAGACCAAGTGTGTCAAGTGTCCTTAGTTGTGTGTTTGAGGAGAGTTCCCTTTGGTCGATGGCTGGAGCTAAGGGTCTGGCTCAGCTAAGTGTTGTTGCCTTTTAGAGGCCTTTCCCAGCCAGTGTGGTCGTTCTTACCTTTTTTTTTCTGGCGAGTATGTCCTAGTTTTTGGCCCCCAAGGGTTGATCACCCTTGGCGCCTGGACTCTCTGGAAGCATCGAAATGATTGTGTGTTAGACCAACTGTGTCAAGTGTACTTAGTTGTGTGTTTGAGGAGAGTTTCCTTTGGTCGACGGCTGGAGCTAAGGGGCTGGCTCAGCTAAGTGCTGTTGCCTTTTAGAGGCCTTTACTTAAATCCCTTCCGCTGCTCCTTAGGCAAGGATCTAGAAGTCCGGTTCCACCATGAGTTGAAGCGACTATCTGATCCAGGTGGTCCAAACTTCCCTAACCAGCACACAGGAAGAGAGGACATGGTTGATTGTTTCCTCAGCTTGATCACAAAAGGGTCAAGCCAGCTGGTGGGGCAACCCTCGTTTGGCCAGTCGATCTGAAGTCCAGCAGCAGTTTGGCCAACCAAACAATGAATTGCCTGACTCAAACAGCACCTGAACTGTAAGAGCCCCCCTGATATTTGCAACCCAACTCCTATTAAGAAGTGCCTGAGTCACTATACGCCTTTTTACCAAAGACTTATTTCAATACCATCCCAAGTTGAGTTAGTTCGACCTACTTAATTCAAAGATTTATGTGAGAATACCTTGCAGGTCCTCCTCTGTATACAAGGGCGTCGGCTGAAGTAAAGTAATATAATCCATGAATTCTATGCACGTCACATGGATCATCGACAATTTCTCCGTGGCCTGATCCATGACCATCTCCTGGTTGTTTTCATTGTAGTCTCTCGTTTGCTCCTCGATCCTTTTGATAATATCAACCTGCCAAAAGAAAAGGTTGTGTTGAGTAATAAGCAAATTATGCTATCAATATAAGCAACTAATAACTGGTATGGAAAGACTTACATCTCTTGAAAGAATTTGGTCTCTGTGGATGCTGTTCATGCTGGGATCCTGGGGAATATGAGCCACATGTATCCGTGTCCGTGCCTTGAACCAATCCAGGTACTCACGGAACGCCTCATCATCGTGTGGCCTTTTCTCCTGAACTATTTTCCGTGGCTTATTTTCTGGCCATGCAGCCTCCCCATGCTGCCCCTCTTCCTGCTCTTCTTGCTGCTGCTCCTCTTCCTGCTCTTCTCCAATTGACAATTTCTTCTGGAACAAACCGAACTGTCGCATCACCCGGTGTACCTGGTACTTCATGACATTGTTGCCGAAGATGAGGGCATCCTTGGTTTTCCAATATGCACTGTCACGCGTGCACAGCAATGAGAGGCCCTCGGGTGCATTGCTTTTAATTTCCTCATCGGTGTATGGTCTCCAGGCAAAATCTTTGTCTTTAAGATTATAAAACATCACAACAAATGCATCATATGTCTTCCTAGATTCCTTCCCACGCCAACTCAACTGTAAAAATTGCACCATCGTAACCAATTAAAGTGAAATTAGATACAAGAATTCTTGACGGGAATTCTAGTTGGATTAAGATTCTTGTTATGTAAAGTATGTACCTTACTTCGGCACTACTTTGAACCCATAGTGGGCCCGTCGATGGTGTCCGAAATCGGATAAATGTATGCCTCTTTTATACTAGGACGAAAAATAGGGAATCGCTCATACAAAAAGAGGTTGATAAGCAATGGGCATCCAGAAAGTACGCGTGTCTTGGGCAGTTTATTTCCTGTTGGCATCATGCAAACTCTGGTAAGCCCTAAATATGTATATGCCAGCACTGCGGACCCCCAACCGTACTTGCAGTCCTTGTTGTTCATGTCGGCTAACAACTGAGCATATGGCAGGAAGAACTTGTCGACAGCGTCGCCCTGCGTGTTGCAGAACATGACAAATCCGAAGAGCCAAAGTAGGTATGCTTCCAGATAAAGGGATAGCGTGGCTTCATCGGCATCATCGGGCATGTATTCAGACTGCATCAAAGAATTGTGAGGTAATCAGCATTCAAATGATAAGTAATTCAAAGTTAATTCAAGTATTTTTTACACTTCAAAGTACATAAAAAGGTGGATCTTGTTATTTTGGTTGGTATGGTTTTGATCAATCGATAGCTTTCAATGTCAAGTCTCATTCAAAAATACTAGCAAGTTGATCACACAAATGCAGCGATAGTATATTACAACTCAGTTCATATGGATTACAAAAAAAGAGACAAAAAATGTTAAGATGTTTGTATGTTGAAGAAAAAGACTCGCAACGAAAGCAAGGGTTCACAAACAGGTCCTAAGACTGTGAATGCAAGGGTAAATTAGAGTAGAAGAACATTCATCTTACATTCAGAGATTGGAGCCAACTCAGGGGTAGGCCGAGTTTGTAGTTGGTGTCGATGACCTTCAATACTTCCTGTCCTTGTTCGGGCGTTATTACCTTCCGCGGAATATTAGAAAACCGCTCATTGAGGTCATCTTGCCAAGTCTCGGACACATTGATAGTACGCACTGGTTTACCGTTCAAAGGAAGGGCCAATTGCATGGAAACATCCTGCAGAGTCATGGTGATCTCGCCTATAATGAGGTGAAAAGTGTTTGTTTCAGGGCGCCACCTATCGGCAAAAGCTATCATGAGGGAGTAATCAAATGGGAACTTCGCAGACCTCTGTTTGTTTTTATCCACCAAGCGTGCGAGCGGTAGGATACCGATCTCACTTAATCTGCAGTAACAATATGTACTTAATCTGCAGTGCCGACGCGCCGCCTGCTGCCGTGACGATCGACGTCGGATTGAATCGGGGAATTTTAGGCAAACACGATCAGGCTTTGATACCAGATGTTGAATCAGGCACCGGGATCATGCATGCATGATTATTCGGCAAGAAGCGATGAATTAACGTGGTGCTACGAGATGCTCATACGAAAAGAAACTCACGTATTTCCTGCTGGAAAACAGGAAGAAGCTTTTGTATTTTCTTAACTCTCGACGACTACAAACGCGGGGCTCCCTGCCCTTCTATACAGCACAGCAGACCCTGGCCACCACGACCCTGACACGGTGCAAGAATTCTAAACAAGCACCAATTCCAACTCACACACGCACGTGGCTCGGCTACACACAGCCGTAAATTCGAAACTAAACACGTATCCTAATCCTAGATTAACTCTAACACTGACGCCGGAACACATGGAGGCGCTCGAGCAGGATGGCCAGCTCTGGGCGGCGGTGTCGCCGAACGCGCCGACGAAGTGACAAGCTTGAAAATGTTTTCGGTTTTCGATGTCAATCGTCGTCGTCGCAGGCGAGCGGCGGCCGATCCAACATCCAAGTGTTGTTGTTGTGGTGATTGTTACTTGTTGGCCACTTGGCCGTAGTCTTCCTTTCTCTGTCCATCGGATGCTCTTGTGCGATGTTAGCATTGCTTCGTGCTAGAATGCTTGAGAGCAAGGATAATCAGTATACCTTAAAAAGAATGGATGGGTTGTCTGATTTTGCAGTAACGACGAAACTATATATTCAGTATCCTAAAATCCTAGAAATTTCCACGTTAATTAGAAAAAAAAAGGAAAGATCTAAATCATTGAACGTGGATAATATTATGTAAATCTAGCGGTTAATATTAATCTCTATAACAAACTACTAAAGCTAATCTAATATCGGTTTGCCTCAAACCCAGGCGACTGGGCTCGCCGCCGCGTGGGCCCGGCGCGCGCGCGGGCGTGCCCAGTCGCCTGGGCTGGAGTGCCTCCCATCTAATATATATGAAATAAACTCTAAATCTAATATGATATATTAGAAATAGATTATGAATTGGTGAACAACTGATACCATGATAGCGCAAATAATCGCAATAGATTAAACGGTGGTGCACACGTTACATATATATAGCCGGAGGCATACCAAATCAACCAACCCGGTTTATGGAATAACACCGGTGGGATAGGAGCAAATCACGGCCAGTGATAGCGCTAAGAAATAGGAAACAATCTCAACCAACCGGGAGATAGAAACTAACTAAATATAGTCTAACATCTGCATCTTACCGTGACGTCCACACAACGGCACGAATCAGGTTCACGGCCTCATGGAAGCCAGTTGCTAGGCTTCCCTTCACTTCCGTTCCTTAATCCGGTTCTCATCCATTCCTCATCCTGGGGGTGCTGCCGAGCAGCAGCGGCGACATGGCCGGCACGCTCAACGAGCTGGTGCTCCTCAACAGCGGCGTCTCCTCCTTCATCCCGCCGGAGATCGGCAGGCTGGACCGCCTCACCGTGCTCGACCTCAGCTTCAACAGCATCGCCGGCATGCGCGCGCTCGAGCAGCTCGACGTCGCGCACAACTCCCTCGCCGGCGAGAACCCCCGAGACCATCTGCGACCAAAGCGGGGTTGAACAGAGCCATCATGTTAATACTAAAATATTAGAAAATCTTATATTAATCAAAAAGAAATAGAAAGATCTATGCCGTCGATTATTATGGGTCCGAATTATAATGACTTATATTAAAAGAATTATAATAAAAAAATAAAAGTAATTTAAAAAGAAATCACCCAAAACAATTAGTAGATAGGAACCACGGCAGCGGGTGTCAAGTCGGCGAATCACGTAGCAGATCAAAACTCTAATCTATGAGCAAACTACTAATCACCGAACAAGTTGATTAGAAGATTGAAGTCTCGCCGTGATTAAAAGGAGCGCTCCAGATAGAGAAGAAACAAGCAGAGGAAGAGCAAATATCTGCACAAGATCAATCTACAATTGAAGGCCAAGAAACAATGAAGGACGAGGCCGATGGATTAGACAGAAAGGAGTGCGGCTCGGCGGTAAAGTAATCTAGATCGAGAAGGTGCAATCTATCTATCTATTATATTATTAAAGTAGAGAAAAACGGAACCACCAGCGCCACGTCGTCCGAAAATCCTAAATCAGATAAAAAAGATAAATAAATGATCTCTATAGCAAACCACTAAAGCTGATCTAATATATTAAGGGTAAACTCTAAATCTAATATGATATATTAGAGATAGATTATAAGTTGGAGATTATTCTAAAAAAAGATTATGAGTTAGAGATAAATTCTATATGTTATACAAATCAAGCCGCACAAACGCGCGGGCCACCTTGCTCGTTATTTTTAATTACCAGTTTTCTAGATGAGTTAATGGTAGATTAAATTCCCCTCCTAGTCTTACTCACATTAGATAAAACTGGTTGGGATTCTTTTTAATTGTCTACGTTATTTTGTATAGTCTGGCTTTATTAAAATAATATTATACTCCCTCCGTATCAAAATGTTTGTCACTTTTGACTTTTGAATAAATGTTGGACCATTCGTCTTATTCAAAAAAATATTGTAAATGTTATTTATTTTGTTGTGACTTGTTTAATCACTAAATATATTTTTGTGACTTGTTTTATCACTAAATATATTTTAAGTATGACTTATTTTTTTACATATTTGTGCTAAATTTTTTGAATAAGATGAATGGTCAAACGTTTGTTCAAAAGTCAAAAGTGACAAACATTTTGATACGGAGGGAGCATTTGACAAACACAAGTGTTAGGGATTGCACAAACCCTGCAGACACGGTTTACCCCTAAGGAGGCCCGGATGCTACATTGCCCGAACGGTACATTTGTCATCAGGGCTACTCGGACAATGGATTTGGGGGAGGGCGCCTCTCCTAGTGATCGCCGCACAAAGAAGGTCGCCCTGGATTGGGAAGCTCAAGCTAGAAGAGTAGGACAGAATGGTCTTCAGAATTTTTCTCAATTTTTTTGGGTTGAGTTACAATGGCCCAATGGGCCTTACTTCTATACAACATTGCATTCCTATTCTACACTTGCTGGTACAAGGAATCTTGGGGACAATCAAGGGATTTGCCCCTGCTTTCGATTTTGCCCTCGGACGGGAGGCGAAGTAGGGACCTACCGGTCACTTCGCATAGCCTCCCAACTTTTTCATCCTTGGCAGCATGGAGACAAACCGATGATTCCTTCTGCCCCTCTCTACTTTGAGGCCTGACCACCAAGTACTTTCTGTCGGTGGCTTGCCACAAGCGTTGACAGGCTTTGTCAGAGCGGAGCATCGTCAAAGTTCCCTCCTTCATTTTGACAGTGGCCAACGGGCAGGAACATTAGTTGGCTTGCAGGGGAATCTTCTTCCGACCAGGTTACGGCGACACCGTGGCTTAGTGTCTACACCAGGGCACGGGTCCCCGGATAGGACCCCGCACGAGTTGATTGCCCAGAGCCGGTTCCGAGGCACGGGAGTCCAAGGAGGACCCCGCACGGGCTGATTGCCCGGAGTCGATTTCGGGGCATGGGAGTCTAAGAAGGACCCCGCGCAGGTTGATTGCCCGGGGTTGGCTCCGAGGCAGGAGTCTGGGGAGGACCCCATGCGGGCTGATTGCCAGAGGTTGGCTCTGGGACGTGGTTCCTAGGAGGGGACCCGCACGAGCTGATTGCCCGGAGCCGATTTCGGGCGCGGGAGTCCGAGGAGGACCCCACGTGAGCTGATTGCCCAGAGTTGGTTCCGTGGCACGGGAATCCAGGGAAGACCTTGTGCGGGCTGATTCCCTAGGGCGCAGTGGTCCGAAGGGGACCCCGCACGGATTGAGGTGCCAGAGTTTTCTCTAGGGCGTGGATATTCCGGCATGTTGCATGTCAAGTGGAGCAGGGTCCACCTCCCCTATGACAACATTTTCTGGGGAGACCAGGCACCATGCTTTCCTAGGAGATTCTTATCCCAAGAACATGACAGCAAGGCGACCCTTCCTAGCTTGGGCAAAGGCACATACTCGGAGGCAAAGTGTCCATGTCAAGGAGAGGTTGCCCGAGTTGACGACACATAGCCACAATCCCCAATTGTTACCCTCGATCCGAACATGGCGGTAACTGACATGCACGTCTAGAAGCTTCCTTAATTCTGATTTAGTGGCACTTATGTGAATTTAATAGTGGTTAGGATATTAATCGGCGTGGTCATGAGACAGTTATGACCATGAGTAAATGGTATCAACCATAGGCAATTATGGAGGTGGAGGATCATCCATAAATGACTGGCATTCCTTCTCAGGTCGTGGATACCTCTGAAAAATTGCCTAAATTAACATGAACCCATCATAATTCATCGGAGATAATTCTAATTGGCTTGTCACTTGTTTACTCCAAACTAAAATTGTTACTTCACATGCGTTGGAAAAAGGACGAGACATGATAGTTATATATATATGCATGCACACTATGACATGTTGCAGTAACCAAAACTCTGAGCCTTCAACAATAGGACAAGCTCCAAAATAACTGGAAAATATTTGTAGGCAAACTTGGACCATGGCACCATACAAAAAATACAAATCACTTTTTTTGATAATATTCACCGCTCATAATATAATAACAATGAAAAGATGAAAACAATCGGGACGGGAGTCAGGCTTATCCAACTAATCGAAGAACATGTCAAACACAAAGGCCTACAACACAAAGAACTTAGGTTGGGGTAAATCAAAAGTGTTCTAACCCTAGAACTGAGATTGGGGATTGGAGGTGGGAGGGATAACCTAGACGGTGGAGGGAGCGATATCTGGAGAGGATCGACGGCGGCGGCACCCCGGGTGGTGGAGGGCGGCGGCGGCGCCTGAGGTGGTTGAGGGCGCGGGGGCACCTCAGGTGGTTGGGGGAGACCCTAGGCGTGCGTCGGCACAGGGCGCGCAGGAGGCGGGGGGAGAGGGTGGCGGCGGGTAGGGGAGAGGGCACGGCGGGTGGAGTCGTGGAGAGGTGGAGTGGGAGGCTAGGAGGCTGAACTCAGAAGGCTTGGATAAAAAACAACAAAGACGAGGGACTGCTTTGCAAAAGAATATGAGTGTGGTCCGTGGATGGTGGGTTGATTACCGTGAAGGTGAAGGGTTTTTTTTTTGCAAAAAAGCGACAAAGGACGAAGAAACCTTACGCTCTTTAATAATAGTACTAGCAAATATGTCCGTGCGTTGCAACGGGAGAAATAAAAATCCTCGCACGCCCCTAGCCTCGTAAGCATGGCCCAAGACCTTAGCCTCATAAGCATGGTTCAGATATGGCTCGTTTACTCTTCTTAATAGAACAATGGAGATTACTTATGGCTCAATTGTGCTAGACCTAAGCACTATCGGTAGTATATATATAATATATGCAACGATTGAGGAATAACAATAGGCAATGTTCGGCCTAGAATGCAATCTAGTCTAGTTTTCCCACGTCTAATTAAACTTGGGCTTTTAGTTTCCTCCTGATGAACCCGATCACAACAATGCCCTTGGACGTGCTGCACTTATACAAAACACATATATAACATGCATGGACTCCATTAAGCCAGATGGAAGAGGAGGCCAGTGAGCACGTTGTACCAAGCGTACAACATACCTTGGTTTATCGCTTTGTTTGTCTCCTACGTTTTCGCTAGACAGTTTTGGTCTGGGCTGCTGATGAAATCCGGTCTTCAGAGCTTAGCTCCTCATCCCGGTGGTTCCTCCTTTGATGATTGGTGGGCAAGAACAAATGAAGGTGTTCTTGGTCAGGCTCGGCAGGGTCTCAACTCCACCATTATTCTAGGAGCTTGGTCTCTCTGGACTCTTCGCAATCGCTGTGTATTTGATGGTGTTTTGCCATGTGTTGCGAGCTTAATTCAGTCGGCTAGTGAAGAATTACAGCTTTGGGGTTAGGCTAGGGCTAGGAATGTTTCTCTCCTGCCACTTGATGTGGGTTAGCTTGCTTGTTTTTCCGGGTCGTGGTCGTCTAGTCTTACTTTACAAGGGCGAGTCTGTTTCTTAGTGTGTGTGTGTAGGTGTGGTTTTTGTATTTGTAAGGGTTCTCATACCCCTTTCTTCTTCTTCTTAATTCAATGATATGCAGCTCTCCTGCATATTCAAGAAAAAAAAGAAGAGGATCACCTGAGTTTAATAGGTTTGAAATATGGGTTTCCTAGCTATTCCATAAGACATGTCTGATAGTACTCTAACATAACATCATGTAGCAATATGAAAATAGGTGGCTATCATCTGAGTAGACAGAACCACTGTTTCTACTGGAAAATGAATCCATCCCTACAAAGTAGCTAGTGGTAAATAGGAAATTTTTTGTCAAATGTAGGGGTAGATAGTGTTCTTCGGAATCCCTATTGGGTGCCTATCCATCCTATGATACTGCAATCCAATCTTTTATTTGAAAAAATTATGTCTTGCACATTGTTTGTTGAGTCATACTCCTTCACAACCTCTAAGGCGGCCATAAAAAAAGAAAAAGATCAACTGCTTAATAACATGAACACAAGAATGCACACAAGAAAGCAATTTGATAGCTTTTGCCATGTATGATTATTTTTTGCAGCGGAAATGAATATCACCTTTACGGGCTAACCTTTCAGCCAACCAATTGATCCACCTTCCTTTTGGATTATTGCAAACAATCTTTGGTCGCTTTTTATGTTCAAATAATCAACCCTAATTCAGTTTTTTTTTAAAAAGAAAAGCATTGGTGGACTGGAAACAATAGCTAGGGGCAAATGAATATGCAATCTTCTGAACATATTAAATATATTGATTCTAATTTCCACCAATTATACTGATAAGAAAATAGGAACAACACAAACAAAGTCCAAAAAAAGGTATGTAACCTTTCTAGATCAAGAACCACACGACAAAAGGCATGTAAATCATTCCATATGTCATCTAATATAATAAATAAGCTCCTCCCTAAGATTGCAGTTACAACTGATTTGGTATTACTCGCACCTAGGCCCCTTGCTATTGGTTTCAGCATCTCTGTTTCTGAAGATTCTTGTGTTATCAAAACCAAATTGAAAATCTACTCATCACATAATGGCTATCAAATATTTTTTGTGCAGGTATAATTTTACCAATGCTAGCCATGCCCAGAATGATGGACATGGTACAGGAACAATATGTCCATTGGTAGATCCGTTTTACTCACGGAATTAGCATAGGAGGAAATGGAAACATGTCCATTATCTCAAATATTTATCGATAAAATCTTGTGTTGTAAACCATACATGAGAAGTTTAGGTAAAAAGGGCATGAATGGTTTTCCATGTTGAGCATAGAAGAAAATAGATTTGCATAGAAGAAAAGTTCAGACGAATATTTCACACTATGTTCCAGTACTGTCTGAAGATATGAGTCTGCATAAATAGATTTGCATAGAAGAAAAGTTCAGACGAATATTTCAATTCTAGAAGCAGGCATATCTTTGTCAGCCACCTATGTTCCAGGTTAAATTACATTTTAAACTGTAACCAGAAGATTGCAGCCATAAACTGATTAATTCTAGTCTAATCTAGTTCACTGATAACCAGCCTGAGTCATTTAATTCCACATCCATACTCATAACAGGGGTAGGTCAGGCTATTACCTTGGGACCTTGGCAAGTGAATCCAGCAAAACCGCCAATGGACACAAACCCACTGGAACTCACTAAACGCAAAGGAAGGGGATTGAAGCCACTACCTTTGAAGATATCACATGAAAATT
This sequence comes from Raddia distichophylla, assembly GCA_005191435.1. Taxonomy (NCBI): domain Eukaryota; kingdom Viridiplantae; phylum Streptophyta; class Magnoliopsida; order Poales; family Poaceae; genus Raddia; species Raddia distichophylla. Next base: position 342,050 of record SPJY01000982.1, on the reverse strand, counting down.
CTTAATGCATGCATCAAATCATTTATCATTCTTACTACAAAACAAAATAAACAATTAAGGTTTAGGAATTTGGCGTAATAATATAATTCTACCTTGTAGGTCTAACCAATCCCAAGGCTCCCAAAATTCCTTCACTGTTCGAAGAAATTTGAAAGAATGGCAACACCAAGCGACCAACTCAGGATGATATAAATGATTTGATGCTTACTGAAATTATAAATTGCTGTAGATATTAAAGACGCACATCCGCAACAAAGTTTGAAGAAAAAACTACTCAAGCATGAAACTGAACGCTATGCATCCCCAAACTATTTGATTTTCATAGACATATTCAGAGCAAGTGCCAAATGTATTACTCATAGTCACAGATTCGGCAGGTAAATAACTTTTTTAAAAGGTGAATTATTTATTTATTTCAACCAGGTTTTGCTTCCAAAGACCATGTTAACAACTATACTTAATTGTGCTTGCCAAAGGCCATGTAAAGTGAACAGAATCCATGTAAAGTTCTGAGGCCAGAGGGTAAATGGACGGCCATTCAAGACCTCTTTGCCTATGGAGTTCATGAAATAGAACATAATTCTTACACAAGTTTGCTTGGAGTTGGAGGGCCAATGTCCTAAGCCACAGTCGGTGTCCGTCCTGTGGCGCCGTTCGTGTTCCCGGTCACTTATCGCCATCACCGGCGAGGCGAATGGATAGGTCCGCGACATGATCATCAAATGCTTGCTCGCTTGCTCTGCATACATGATCCATCTGCATCAGCATGGCCCGTCGCTTGCTGTCTGATGGGTGCCTGCCGATTGTTCACAAGATTAGTGATAGACCAACAAGACATTAGGAAATCAAATTAGGCTTGTTCATGCTGCGAGAACAAATGGAGTTTCAGTCTGACATCAAATAAGGGCCACTCTCAAGAGCAAAAACTAGAGTTTCTACACAAACATTAGTTCAAGTCTTCACAATACTAGGAAGATTTGAGCATGACTCATTTGACTTGAGGTTGATGAAGATAGATAACAAGTTACACGGCACCTTCTAGACCTCTCTCGAAATCAGCTCTCAACGCTTCATTCTCCGCAATCTGTCCTAAAATGGTATCTATTCCTTCATCCTTCAAACTATGTCGTAAATTGGCATCTACTAATGCACCCATCTACAGTGCATAGTTATGAATATTTGTTCAAAAAGTTCTAGTAATGAAGTACAAGATTTTGGAAGATATTTTTTAAATTTTACCGTATTTTTAGATTTGACGAACTCCTGCAATACAGCCTTCATTGCTGACACTGAAACACTCCATGTGAAACCTGCATGGCGTTGCTTAAGCATACCCAGTACCATTGGTGGCTTCTTGTCAAGTCCAACTAGCAACAATGGAGAACCAGACAACCCTCTCCTTGCTTGGAGATTTGCTTTAATGTCTTTGCTTGGATCACTAGTTTCGCTACAATGCAATTGAGTTTTAGTATATAAAAAAGTCATAGATAGAGGTGTATGTACGAGTGATATAAGTATCAATTTATACCATGTTCTTCCATATGAGGTGATTGGCATGAGAATGTTTCTACCATCGAATGCATCAGCGGAACTCGTCATGAATAGGTAGCCAAGCCAACGACGTGCATGCCTTCCTGATATGAGGGACCCTCATAGAAACTCACTGGAGTGGCATAAAGACTCACGCCACACACGGAAAGAAGTGCAAAATCATTGCTTTCATCAGTATGGACTATGCGAGCCCGGTATGCCAACTTAAAACCAAATGAAGAGATAATGGTTTCATTAAATTCAGCATGTAGTTTCTTATATTTTTCCTTGCTATCTGAGTTTGTCGTGACCGAGTGGTGGTTCGTCATAAATAGTGCAAAGTCATTTTGCTTGAAGACAAGAAAGCAAGTGGAATCTTCTTAACAGTCTGATACTCGAAACACGGAGTCCTTGTACATATTGAACACCTCATTGGCCCATACGCTAGGTGAGAAGTCCATTGATCTGTTTAGACGAGGTAAATATCAGCGCTTATAAATTATCTTGGATGACAATAATAAAGATTCCGTGCAAGAATGTGTTAGGATCTTAACCACACTGTTAGGACTAGACGATACAGGAGGCACGATATTTGGTAACACAGTTCGGCATCGCTGCCTACGTCTGCGGGGCTCTGACTATGGGCGCTCCACCCCAATCAACACAAGCACACCGGACCACCCGGGTCGCTACCACATGCCGGCCGCTGACCCCTGCGCGTCCTGCGCTACAGCTAGGTCGTCATGACTGGTTACTCTAGGGTACCTCCCTATTTATAGTGGAGATCAGGGTACGAGTCCGACCAAAACACGACCCACCCCTATCTATTACAACTCAGAGTTCACAACCAACTGATACACGTATTTGACACAAATTCTAACAAACTCCACCTTGGCGAATACGACTTCACCACCAAAAGCTTGATGTCGTACGCCGCTTACGCCATTAAGCTTCTGGTGGTGAAGTCGTATTCGCCAAGGTAGAGTTTGTTAGAGTTTGTGTCGAATACGTGTATCAGTTGGTTGTGGACTCTGAGCTGTAATAGATAGGGGTGGGTCGTGTCTGGGTCGGACTCGTACCCTGATCTCCACTATAAATAGGGACGTACCCTAGAGTAACCAGTCATGACGACCTAGCTGTAGCGCAGGACGCACAGGGGTCAGCGGCCGGCACGTGGCAGCGACCCGGGTGGTCCGGTGTGCTTGTGCTGATTGGGGAGGAGCGCCCATAGTCAGAGTCCCGTGGACGTAGGCAGCGATGCCAAACTGCGTTACGAAATATCGTGCCTCCTGTATCGTCTATATCTTGTGTGGTTAAGATCCTAACACATTCTTGCACGGAATCTTTATTATTGTCGTCTAAGATAATTTATAAGCGCTGATATTTACCTCGTCTAAACAGATCAATGGACTTCTCACCAAGCATATGGGCCAATGAGGTGTTCAATATGTACAAGGACTCCGTGTTTCGAGTATCAGACTGTTTAGGAGATTCCACTTGCTTTCTTGTCTTCAAGCAAAATGACTTTGCACTATTTATGACGAACCACCACGTACTCGGTCACGCCAGACTCAGATAGGAAGGAAAAATATAAGAAACTACATGCTGCATTTAATAAAACCATCATCTTTTCATTTGATTTTAAGTTGGCATACCAGGCTCGCATAGTCCATACTGATGAAAGCAATGATTTTGCACTTCTTTCTGTGTGTGGCGTGAGTTTGATGCCACTCCAGTGAGTTTCTATGAGGGTCCCTCACATCAGGAAGGCATGCACGTCGTTGGCCTTGGCTACCTATTCATGACGAGTTCCGCTGATGCATCCGATGGTAGAAACATTCTCATGCCAATCACCTCATATGGAAGAACATGGTATAAATTGATACTTATATCACTCGTACATACACTTCTATTTATGACTTTTTTATATACTAAAACTCAATTGCATTATAGCGAAACTAGTGATCCAAGTAAAGACATTAAAACAAATCTTGAAGCAAGGAGAGGGTTGTCTGGTTCTCCATTGTTCCTAGTTGGACTTGACAAGAAGCCACCAATGGTACTGGGTATGCTTAAACAACACCATGCAGGTTTCACATGGAGTGTTTCAGTGTTAGCAATGAAGGCTGTATTGCAGGAGTTCATCAAATCTAAAAATACGGTAAAATTTTAAAAATATCTTCCAAAATCTTGTACCTCATTACTAGAACTTTTTGAACAAATATTCATAACTGTGCACTGCAGATGGGCGCATTAATAGATGCCAATTTACGACAGAGTTCAAAGGATGAAGGAATAGATACCATTTTAGGACAGATTGCGGAGGATGAAGCGTTGAGATCTGATTTCGAGAGAGGTCTAGAAGGTGTCGTGTAACTTTGTTATCTATCTTCATCAACCTCAAGTCAAATGAGTCAGGCTCACGGCCACCTGCACACAGGTGATAAGATTGAAAATGAATGCCCGTCAATGTCTTACCAAGTTTGACTAGCATTGTTAAGAAAATTTGATTAGTATACTTTTCAAGACTGAAAGGGAATTGTTAATTTCGATTAGTAAATATTATTATTTAGCTGTAGAGTTTATTAGATCACATTATTGCTACGATTTATGTTTTCCCTTCTTCTCTTTAAAGCTCCATAGCAAGGCATGGGCATTGTACTAGTATTATATTATGGACACTATTATATAAGAGAGAGCATATTCTTGGTGGTTATGCTAGCACTCTCTCATCACTTCTCTCATGACCACCATGGCCACCCCACCTCACACATATGAAGCACACTGTTTGGGAGTACACTAATGAGGGGTGGAGGGCGACCCCTATATATAATTTTACACACCCGTTGGATCGGTGCCAAGTGGCCACCATCCAAACCCTACATTATACAAATATCTCTTCTCTAGAATATTCCCCCTAAATATCTAAATTCCGTACTTTACTAATTTTTCTAGATAGTTCATATAAAATATCTAATCTCTAGATATTTCTACTATTATGTTTCTATTATATTATAAATTATTTTAACTTTACCATGAAGAATTCTGTCCATAATTGGGAACTGGCTCCCTCGTCAAGCTTGTTAATGATTAGGAACCAGCTCTTGCGTCGAGCTTATCTGTTGAACTGGGGATCAACTAGGCCCCTCGCGCCATCAAAGGACTCTGGATATGGTCATTCTCTTATGACAAATGGGAAAACGATATTTTTACCATGTTCTGGGCCTCCCAATGTAGGATAATAGACATACATCCAGCCTTGCATTAAGTGGAATGGAGTGTGTACTAGGGGTGAGAAAACGGGCCACTGGCGGCCCAAGAACTTGAGAGGGAAAGAGGGAGGTTACAATGCACTCGACTATGTGACCGTGCTTGTGTTCCAGGCGTGTCTGTCTGTATACAGACTAAGAATTGTTATTTATACTTTGAGAGAGTGCTGACAACTTGCTAATATCCAGGAGGCAAGGAGCGGAACCATAGACGTAGACCCATTGTTGGCGCGGAAAAAGTGAGCTTTCAAGTGAACAATACTGATGGACTGAGGACCTGTCTCCTAACGGTACCAAAATCGGGTCCGCAGCATGCCATTTGATTTGACCCTGCGATCAACAAGAACAAGAAAAACACCGTAAAATTCACCAATCGACTGTTGGCCAGATCATATAGAATATCGGCTTAATTTCGATATGAGCTAGCCGCCACAGATTGCTCCGCAACGACTAGAATCTACCGGCTTAATAATAAGCCAATAGAGCAAGGTGAAAGCTCTAAAGTCTATTAAATAGTAAAAACTACTCAATAAACTCTAGATCGGTAGATATAGACAAATAGCTGAGCAAAAGCTTAACTACGTGCCTACAAGGGTAAATACAAGCAAATAGCTAAACAAAGTTCAACTACACGCTTGCGGGGTAAATACAAATACTAGATCGATTACTCAAGGCAGTAGTACTTGCGAAGGTAAATACAAGCGCTAGATCAAAACGAGACAGCAACGCTTGTAGGTTTTGCACTAGCTCTATATCTGTACGTAAGCTGAGGCAGTAAAGCTGGCACAAGATAAACACAAGCAAAGAATCGATTCCTGGAGATAGCTTTACCGTAAACTGAGGCAGTAAAACTGGCACAAGATAAACACAAGCAAAAAATCGATTCCTCGAGATAGCTTTACCCGTGAGTTTGAACCAAATTGACTAGCTCCATTCGATTAGATGAAACTACGCTAAAACTAGGTAAAAAGTAGAGAATAACAGATGTATGATTGATTGTGCGTGTTCTTTACATGCGTCTTGGGGCCTTTTTATACAGCTAAACTCCTAAACCGACACGACTAATACAAGAGATATGGAATCTCCAACTAGGGAATATTTGCAGACTCAATATACCGATCTAGACTCAAACTCTCTAACTTGTCGTCCTTGCGCTGCTCGTCAGCAAATCAGCTTCCTTATGCACTTGCTTAATCCGATTCTGGCCCACGTTCAATGGTACAATTCCCGGTGTTAACACCCATAACAGGATCTTTACGTGGCCTGTTGACGGCTTGACGCCACGATATTAGAATAGTGACAGGTGAGGAACACCTATCTCTTACTTTGGGAGGAATAGGAGGCCATACTATCATGTATCTGCCTAAGCAAGGAATTGTTTACGCAAGTCCATAGAGAACGTCCGAGCAGGAGGACCATTCTAGGGGAGGGGGCGTACGAGCCCCCTGGTTGTTTCTCGTAGCCGAGCAACTTCGGACATATGCATTGCTCGGGAGTCGGGTCCTCTAAGCAGCCACACGGTTTCTCCTGAGCGGCACTCCGAGAACTTGTGCCAAGCCCGGGGGACAACCAAAGGTGCTTATGTCAAGGGGGCGTGATCCAATTTCCAACACATCCATATCACTTGTTCTACGAACTTCAAAGGAAATGCCATTTATCTTTTAATTTCTCGATGCTTCTTGAATTCTTTAAGTATGCATTATTAGTTCTCAACATAATTTATTATTAAAATACTCTCTAAACACTAACTATTGCTACCGATAGAATTTGTACAAATATAAGAATATTGTACACAAATACATAAGCCACACTCTTCTTTATTTCAACAAGTATAATCGAAAGATTGACAAGATTTTGAAAAACTTTTACTTCTACTTATATCAATAATGAAGTGTGTGAGTTGAAAGGAAAAGATGCATTGACTTTGTGTATCTTTCAGACAAAACTAAACAAGCTTTACCAAATTGTCCTTGTCATAAATAACAAATGAATCAACAGGATTCAATCATGACATAAAAATAAGCATATCCATGTTTGCCTCGTCTAAAGAACTCTTGAAGTTTCCATCGATAATACTTAAAAATATAAACACGGAAATGGGTATGAGAACCCTTACAAATACGAAAACCACACCTACACACACACACCAAGAAACAGACTCGCCCTTGTAAAGTAAGACTAGACGACCACGACCTGGAAAAAACAAGCAAGCTAACCCACATCAAGTGGCAGGATCAGAGAAACATTCCTAGCCCTAGCCTAACCCCAAAGCTGTAACTCTTCACTAGTCGACTGAATTAAGCTCGCAACACACGGCAAAACACCATGAAATACACAGCGATTGCGAAGAGTCCAAAGAGACCAAGCTCCTAGAATAATGGTGGAGTTGAGACCCTGCCAAACCTGACCAAGAACACCTTCATTTGTTCTTGCCCACCAATCATCAAAGGAGGAACCACCAGGATGAGGAGCTAAGCTCTGAAGACCGGATTTCATCAGCAGCCCAGACCAAAACTGTCTAGCGAAAACGTAGGAGACAAACAAAGCGATAAACCAAGGTATGTTGTATGCTTGGTACAACATGCTCACTGGCCTCCTCTTCCATCTGGCTTAATGGAGTCCATGCATGCTATATATGTGTTTTGTATAAGTGCAGCACGTCCGAGGGCATTGTTGTGATCGGGTTCATCAGGAGGAAACTAAGAGCCCAAGTTTACTTAGACGTGGGAAAACTAGACTAGATTGCATTCTAGGCCGAACATTGCCTATTGTTATTCCTCAATCGTTGCATATATTATATATATATCCTATCATGTGCATGCATATATATAACTATCATGTCTCGTCCTTTTTCCAACGCATGTGAAGTAGCAATTTTAGTTTGGAGTAAACAAGTGACAAGCCAATTAGAATTATCTCCGATGAATTATGATGGGCTCATGTTAATTTAGGCAATTTTTCAGAGGTATCCACGACCTGAGAAGGAATGCCAGTCATTTATGGATGATCCTCCACCTCCATAATTGCCTATGGTTGATACCATTTACTCATGGTCATAACTGTCTCATGACCACGCCGATTAATATCCTAACCACTATTAAATTCACATAAGTGCCACTAAATCAGAATTAAGGAAGCTTCTAGACGTGCATGTCAGTTACCGCCATGTTCGGATCGAGGGTAACAACTGGGGATCGTGGCTATGTGTCGTCAACTCGGGCAACCTCTCCTTGACATGGACACTTTGCCTCCGAGTATGTGCCTTTGCCCAAGCTAGGAAGGGTCGCCTTGCTGTCATGTTTTTGGGATAAGAATCTCCTAGGAAAGCTGTGCCTGGTCTCCGCAGAAAATGTTGTCATAGGGGAGGCGGACCCTGCTCCACTTGACATGCAACATGCCGGAACATCCACGCCCTAGAGAAAACTCTGGGACCACAATCCGTGCGGGGTCCCCTTCGGACCACTGCGCCCTAGGGAATCAGCCTGCGCAAGGTCTTACCTGGATTCCCGTGCCACGGAACCAACTCTGGGCAATCAGCTCACGCGGGGTCCTCCTCGGACTCCCGCGCCCGAAATCGGCTCCAGGCAATCAGCTCGTGCGGGTCCCCTCCGAGGAACCACGCCCCAGAGCCAACCTCTGGCAATCAGCCCGCATGGGGTCCTCCCCAGACTCCTGCCTCGGAGCCAACCCCGGGCAATCAACCTGCGCGGGGTCCTTCTTAGACTCCCATGCCCCGAAATCGACTCCGGGCAATCAGCCCGTGCGGGGCCCTCCTTGGACTCCCGTGCCTCGGAACCGGCTCTGGGCAATCAACTCGTGCGGGGTCCTATCCCGGGACCCGTGCCCTGGTGTAGACTCTAAGCCACGTTGTCGTTGTAACCTGGTCGGAAGAAGATTCCCCTGCAAGCCAACTAATGTTCCTGCCCGTTGGCCACTGTCAAAATGAAGGAGGGAACTTTGACGATGCTCCGCTCTGACAAAGCCTGTCAACGCTTGTGGCAAGCCACCGACAGAAAGTACTTGGTGGTCAGGCCTCAAAGTAGAGAGGGGCAGAAGGAATCATCGGTTTGTCTCCATGCTGCCAAGGATGAAAAAGTTGGGAGGCTATGCGAAGTGACCGGTAGGTCCCTACTTCGCCTCCCGTCCGAGGGCAAAATCGAAAGCAGGGGCAAATCCCTTGATTGTCCCCAAGATTCCTTGTACCAGCAAGT